>CM055905.1:23201814-23269314 GCA_029582155.1 Panopea generosa
GAATTCACTGTATGCCATTTCTTTGTTTAATATTTAATACAAAAATAGACTTGTAATTAACACATCATACGTCATTCAATTTGAGTGTCTGATAAAAACCTCAGATGTTTATATATATAAATCTCAGTAGATCCACCCCGTTCTTCAACAAGTTTATTTGAAACTTTCATATATTTTATATGGACAAAGCTAGGGTCGAACCATGGCCTCAGAGACGTGTAGTGGTATCCAGATGGCACATTATACCACTAGGCTACAGAAGACTCTTTTGTAAATATATGTAAAACATGTATCATCCCTATAGTGAAGTTAATTGAAGACCATTATTATTATGTAGTATTTTATGTTGTCTAAATTTGCTAGAAAGCAACACACGTCGTAAGATCCAGGCTTCTGTCGTGTATATAACCAATATTTTTACTGGTTTTATTTTAACCCTTTACTTCATAAAGACGCCTTTGGACGACTCTAATATCGAAAGCATTAATTCACCCCATATCAGCAAGTGGGGAATTATGTTTATATTAACTGACAAGAGTGGAAAATAGTGCAGGAAGAGTTCAGATTGCTCGTCACGAGCAATCTGAACTCTTCCTGGACTGTTTTCAAAGGCATTCGGTGATTTGTGCGGGAAAACGCGTATCTATGGAGTAAAGGCTTAAAATGTATTACGCAGTTGATATGTTCAATCCAACTAAACACTCAAATAAAATTAAATATATAATACCGTTCAATGTTTAATAAATACGCATCATTTTAATCAGCACTGTTTTCGAAATATATTTGCAAAATCAACAAAACATATATTTTCCCCATTTTAAACACATACAATTACGACACATATAATTGGTATTTCGCAAGGAACATAAAAACAAGTTTCTGCAACGGGAGATAACTCGTACACTTGCTTTATAAAGGTTATTCCACATGACCCATTCTTTGAACGTCGTAGGTGTTAAGGAGTATTGTCAGAACACTAACTGCCATTTTAAAAGATCGATTTTGTTAATGCAAATTCGTATATGCAACTCATTTACATGTTTTAATTTTAATCCTAAAAAGCTACCCAAAAGATAGGGAAATGTCCAAGGAACGCCCACATTCATGTCTAAACCATATTTATTGTTTACATTTTGTATTTCCAACACGTGCTTAGTAGGGCTGTGCATTGGCATTTTTTTTCATCTGCGATGGGTATCGTGAAACTTCATTTTCAGAACGATACGTATCACATATATATTACCTGTGAAAATAAGAAGCGATGCGTATATATTGCAATTTTAAAGTCGCGATGCAATGCGCATCACTATATTGATTTTTAAACTGTATCTTATGCAACAAACCTGATTAATAAGGTGTATGGAACCACCCTGATTAATAAGGTGTATGCAACCACCCTGATTAATAAGGTGTATGCAACAACTATGATTGTATGCAATTTAAAAATATCTTTATTAAAAGAGAACAACAGAACTTATTACACTGCATAACTGCGAGAGTGATGAAATCACAACTATATCTGTCCGTAATATTCGTCACGTGTTTAGCCATGATATATCCGAAATTTCGTCTTGCTTTTTTAAAAACCCGTTATTTTGTGTTTGCTAGTTTCTATTAGCTAGTTTTTATGTTTCATCACGAATGGAATTGCGATGCACATATCCGACAATCGTATCGATGCATCGTAGGTCTAAAGAATACATTGCATCGCAATGTATTGGAAGTTTCATTTAACATCCGATTCACACATCGGCGGAAAGGTGAATCGTGATCCACCGATGCATCGATGAATCGTTACACATCTAGTGCTTAGCTGGTAACATTAAATACACGAGACAAGTCAAATTAAAGAAGAAATAAATGTTACGACGAGTTTTTTTTACTTGACCCAACTAATATGTCTCGATACACATTCAGTAACCTTTTTTTTGTATACTTTCATATCGTTTAAGAATGTTATCGATCGACACAAGTTGCATTCGGTTTAAATAAACTATATCCAATGAAAAATTGGGCGGAGCTAAAAAGCACCGGTTTGCATTTCATTGGTTACATAATTTTGTTTTGCTATGGTTATGTCACGTTGTTATGAGTTTCACGAGGCGTTTGAAAGCGTAAGTTGCAATGAAAATGTGCTTCCGCAGTCAGTTATTAGGAAGTCCTCGTCGATTACCCCATAAAAAAGGATGACGCAACTGGCCGAGTATGTGCGATTGCTCATTCAGTGCAACGTTGCTTTCAAATCATGACCTTGACTTTGCTGTTTAATGCATATAATATTAAAATAGTAAATTATATAAAAGTTTTATCTTAAACAGTTACAAAATATAATGTAAATATAAGAATTAAAAGCACAACTTTGAATTTCATCTGATGATGAAAAACTTAAGTCTAGTTTAATGTTGCAGAGGAGTTCGGGCTTTACGAACATTAAACTAAAATAATGTTTTGCATCACCAGATGAAAACTCAAAATTGTGCCTTTTCTTCTTAATTAAATGAAACGAACGACGTATAACACAGGTTTTGCTACGCCATCTACACTTTTACGGATGTCGCGTTCTTTGATAAGATGACAAAAGTAGTTCCTTTTTTTTTTGGCGCGTGCTACATGTACAGATTTCATTCAATATCAATAGGGGCAGTGTCATAAAAAACTGTACGCTCTTTCTTCGTAAAATACAAACACATATTACATGCTCACTTTAACATCAGACATCGTATAGTACAAACACATATTACATTCTAACATTAACATCAGATATCATATAGCACAAACACATTCTCACATTAACACTGTATATAATATAGTACAAACACATCTTACATTCGCACATTAACATTGTATATAAAATAGTACACACACATCTTACATTCGCACATTAACATTGTATATAAAATAGTACAAACACATCTTACATTCGCACATTAACATTGTATATCGTATAGTACAAACACATCTTACATTCTCACATTAACATTGTATATCGTATAGTACAAAACCATCTTACATTCTCACATTTACATTAGATTACAAATAGTACAAACATATCTTACATTCTCATATTAGCATTAGATATCGTATAATAAAAACACATATTACACTCTCACATTAACATTGCATATCGTATAGTACAAACAAATCTAACATTCTCACATTAACATAAGAAATCGTATAGTATAAACACATCTTACATTCTCACATTACCATTAGATATCGTATAGTATAAACACATCTTACATTCTCACATTAACATTGTATATCGTATAGTACAAACACATCTCACATTAACATTGCATACCGTATAGTACAAACACATCTTTCATTCTCACGTTAACATTGTACATCGTATAGTACAAACACATCTTACATTCTCACATTAACATTGTTTATTGTATAGTACAAACACATAGCACATTCTCACCTCACATTAACATTGCATATTGTATAGTACAAACACATCTTACATTCTCACATTAACGTTGCATATCGTATAGTACAAACACAATTTACATTCTCACATTAACATTAGATTACGTATAGTACAAACACATCTTACATTATCACTTGAACATTGCATATCGTATAGTACAAACACATCTTACATTATCACATTAACATTGCATATCGTATAGTACAAACACATCTTACATTATCACATTAACATTGCATATCGTATAGTACAAACACACCTTACATTATCACATTAACATTGCATATCGTATAGTACAAACACATCTTACATTCTCATATTAACGTTGCATATCGTATAGTACAAACACAATTTACATTCTCACATTAACATTAGATTACGTATAGTACAAACACATCTTACATTATCACATTAACATTGCATATCGTATAGTACAAACACATCTTACATTATCACATTAACATTGCATATCGTATAGTACAATCACACCTTACATTCTCACATTAACATTGCATATCGTATAGTACAAAAACATCTTACATTCTCACATTAACATTAGATTACGTATAGTACAAACACATCTTACATTATCACATTAAAATTGCATATCGTATAGTACAAACACATCTTACATTATCACATTAACATTGCATATCGTATAGTACAAACACACCTTACATTCTCACATTAACGTTGCATATCGTATAGTACAAACAAAATTTACATTCTCACATTAACATTAGATTACGTATAGTACAAACACATCTTACATTATCACATTAACATTGCATATCGTATAGTACAAACACATCTTACATTATCACATTAACATTGCATATCGTATAGTACAAACACATCTTACATTATCACATTAACATTGCATATCGTATAGTACAAACACACCTTACATTATCACATTAACATTGCATATCGTATAGTACAAACACATCTTACATTATCACATTAACATTGCATATCGTATAGTACAAACACATCTTACATTATCACATTAACATTGCATATCGTATAGTACAAACACACCTTACATTATCACATTAACATTGCATATCGTATAGTACAAACACATCTTACATTCTCACATTAACGTTGCATATCGTATAGTACAAACACAATTTACATTCTCACATTAACATTAGATTACGTATAGTACAAACACATCTTACATTATCACATTAACATTGCATATCGTATAGTACAAAAACATCTTACATTATCACGTTAACATTGCATATCGTATAGTACAAACACACCTTACATTCTCACATTAGCATTGCATATTGAGTTGTGATAGAGAGTATGTTTTGATATGGAGTGATAGATATTCAGATTTTATAGAGTTAGTAATGATACGTAGTGGAAGGCTTTGATTTGGGATAATCATTGCGTTGTGATAGGGAGTGAATCACAGATATGTAGTGATATATATTGAGTTGTGATAGGGAGTAGGTAATGATATTTAGTGATAAGTATTGCGTTAGGACAGTGAGTGAGTAAGGGTATGTAGTGATAGGTATTGAGTTGGGATAGGTATTGAGTTGTGATTAGGGAGTAAGTAATGATACGTAGTAGTGAGAGTTGAGTTGGGAAAGATATTGAGTGATGGGGGTAAGTAATGATATGAAGTTATAGATATTGAGTTGGGATAAGGAGTAAATAGTGATACGTAATGATAGGTATTGAGTTTGAATAGATATTGAGTTATGATAGGGGGTGACTAATGATATGTAGTGATAGGTATTGAGTTAAAATAGAGAGTAAGTAGAGATATGTAGTTATAAGTATTGAGATGGGGTAGATATTGAGCTGTGATAAGGAGTAAGTAATGATAATATTATGTAATGATAGGTATTGATTTTGTATAGATATTGAGTTGTGATAGGGAGTGAATTATGATATGTAGTGATGGTATTGAGTTAGGATAAATATTTAGTTAGGATAGGGAGTAGGTAATGATATGTAGCAGTAGATATTGAGTTGGGATAGATATTGAGCTGTGATATGGAGTAAGTCACTGATATGTAGTGATAGGTATTGAGTTGGAATAAATATTGAGTTGGAATAGGGTGTAAGTAATGATAAGTAGTGATAGGTATTGAGTTGGGATAAATATTGAGTTGGAATAGGGTGTAAGTAATAATATGTAGTGATCGGTATTGAGTTGGGATAGATATTGAGTTGTGATAGGGAGTGAATTATGATATATAGTGATAGGTATTGAGTTGGGATAAATATTGAGTTGGAATAGGGTGTAAGTAATGATATGTAGTGATAGGTATTGGGTTGGGATAAATATTGAGTTGTGATAGTGAGTGAGTATTAATATGTAGGGATAGATATTGAGTTGTAATAGGGAGTAAGAATTGATATGTAGTGATATGTTTTGAGTTCGGATAGATATTGAGTTGTGATAGGGAGTAAGTAATACTATGTAATGATAGATATTGAGTTGAGTTAGATATTGAGTTGTTATTGGAGTAAGTGATGATATGTAGTGATAGGTATTGAGTTGAGATAGGGGTTAAGTAATGATATGAATTGATAGGTATTGAGTTAGGATAGATATTGAGTTGTGACAGGGAGTGAGTAATGCTATGTAGTGATAGGTATTGAGTTGAGATAAGGAGTAAGTAATGATATGTAGTGATTGTTGTTAAGTTGGGATATATATTGAATTGTGATAGGGAGTAAGTAATGAAATGCAATGATAGGCATTGAGTTTGGATTGATATTGAGTTGTGATAGGGAGTGAGTAATGATATGTATTGACAGGTATTGAGTTGGGCTATGGAGTAAGTAATTATATGTAATGATAGGTATTGAGTTTGGATATATATTGAGTTGTGATAGGGAGTAAGTAATGATATGTAACAATAGATATTTAATTGGGATAGATATTGAGTTGGGATAGAGAGTAAGAAATGATATATAGTGATAGGTTTTTAGTTAGGATAGATATTGAGGTGTGATAGGGAGTGAGTAATGATATGTAGGAATTGGCATTGAGTTGTGATAGGGAGTAAATATTGATATGTTGGGTAGTGTAAACAATATTTTATTCACATGAGTATATATACGTAGCATATATTTAACACTGAAGCAATAAAATCATACATTGAACAGTTTTTGTGGAATGAATTCAGAAATAAATTTAGAAGTTTGTGTAGTGACAGGTATTGAATATTAATACTTCTTGCCTACCGGATAAGGATATTTGCATTTTTACCAGGGCTAGATATTTCTATCTCACTCTAGGGCCCAGAGATAAAATTTTAGCGATGTTACTTTGGAACCGTCTACTTGACGTAACATATGAAATATATGATGTTAATCATTTAATTAAATGTCTTAAAAGCGATTGTTGTAAAATATATAATAATAAATTAAGTGAAAATAAATATTACGTGTATTTGATATGCAAGAAAAGGAATCATTTATGGTTTTTCGGTATGGATATAAAAGTCCAACCCTTGGGATAACTGTTTTTACTGAAATCTGCAAAGCCCCATTCCTGCCAAAACAGTTATCCCTCGGGACGGAATTTTTATATGAACTTCAAACCCATGTAAGATTTTTATAGTATTGAGAAGCGATAGTATTTATAGCCGAGTAGTGATAGATATTGAGTTATGATAGGGAGTGAGTAATGTTATGTAGGGATTGATATTGAGTTGCGATAGGTAGTGAGTAATTATATGTAAGGATAGGTATTGAGTTGTGATAGGGAGTAAATATTGCTACGTAGGGATAGATATTGAGTTGTGATAGGGAGTGAGTAATGATATGTAGGGATAGATATTTAGTTGTGATATGGAGTGAGTAATGATATGTAAGGATAGGTATTGAATTGTGATAGGGAGTGAGTAATGATATGTAAGGATAGGTATTGAGTTGTGATAGGGAGTGAGTAATGATATGTAAGGATAGGTATTGAGTTGTGATAGGGAGTAAGTATTGCTATGTAGGGATAGATATTGAGTTGTGATAGGGTGTGAGTTATGAAATGTTAGGATATGTATTGAGATGTGATAGCGAGTGAGTAATGAAATGTATTGAGTTGAGATAGAGAGTAATGATATGTAAGGATATACATGTATATTGAATATTGATATGTATTGAGTAGAGATAGTATTTATATTTCAGAAGTGATAGGTATTGAGCTGTGATAGGGAGTGAGTAATGACATGTAGGGATATGTATTCAGCTGTGATAGGGAGTGGGTAAGGATATGTAGGGATATGTATTAAGCTGTGATAGGGAGTGAGTAATGATATGTAGGGATATGTATTGAGCTGTGATAGGGAGTGGGAAATGATATGTAGGGATACGTATTAAGCTGTGATAGGGAGTGAGTAATGATATGTAGGGATAGGTATTGAGCTGTGATAGGGAGTGGGTAATGATATGTACTGAGCTGTGATAGGGAGTGGGTAATGATATGTAGGAATATGTATTGAGCTGTGATAGGGAGTGGGTAACGATATGTAGGGATATGTATTGAGCTGTGATAGGGAAAGGGTATAGGGATATGTATTGAGCTGTGATAGGGAGTGGGTAATGATATGTAGGGATATGTATTTAGTTGTGATAGGGAGTGGGTAATGATATGTAGGGATATGTATTAAGTTGTGATAGGGAGTGAGTAATGATATGTAGGGATAGGTATTAAGCTGTGATAGGGAGTGGGAAATAATATGTAGGGAAATGTATTAAGCTATGATAGGGAGTGAGTAATGATATGTAGGGATATGTATTGAGCTGTGATAGGGATGATATGTAGAGATAGATATTGAGTTGTGATAGGGCGTGAGTAATGATATGTAGGTATAGATATTGAGTTGTGATATGGAGTGAGTAATGATTTGTAGAGATAGATATTGAGCTGTGATAGGGAATGGGTAATGATTTGTAGGTATATATATTGAGTTGTGATAGTGAGTGAGTAAGGATATGTACGGATATGTATTGAGCTGTGATAGGGAGTGAGTGATGATATGTAGGGATAGGTATTGAGCTGTGATAGGGAGTGAGTAATGATATGTAGGGATAGGTATTGAGCTGTGATAGGGAGTGAGTGATGATATGTAGGGATAGGTATTGAGCTGTGATAGGGAGTGGGTAAGGATATGTAGGGATATGTATTGGGCTGTGATAGAGAGTGAGTAATGATATGTAGGGATAGTATTGAGCTGTGATAGGGAGTGAGTGATGATATGTAGGGATAGGTATTGAGCTGTGATAGGGAGTGAGTAATGATATGTAGGAATAGGTATTGAGCTGTGATAGGGAGTGAGTGATGATATGTAGGGATAGGTATTGAGCTGTGATAGGGAGTGGGTAAGGATTTGTAGGGATATGTATTTAGCTGTGATTGGGAGTGGGTAAGGATATGTAGGGATAGGTATTTAGTTGTGATAGGGAGTGAGTAATGATATGTAGGGATATGTATTTATTTGTAATAGGGAGTGGGTAAGGATATGTAGGGATATGTATTTAGCTGTGATAGGAAGTGGGTAAGGATGTGTAGGGATATGTACTGAGCTGTGATAGGGAGTGAGTAATGATATGTAGGGATAGATATTGAGTTGTGATAGGGAGTGAGTAATGATATGTAGTGATAGATATTGAGTTGTGATATGGAGTGAGTAATGATATGTAAGGATAGGTATTGAGTTGTGATAGGGAGTGAGTAATGATATGTAAGGATAGGTATTGAGTTGTGATAGGGAGTAAGTAATGATATGTAAGGATAGGTATTGAGTTGTGATAGGGAGTAAGTATTGCTATGTAGGGATAGATATTGAGTTGTGATAGGGAGTTTGTAATGCTATGTTAGGATATACATTGATTTGTGATTGGGAGTGAGTAATGAAATGTAGGGATAGATATGATTTTTGATAGGGTGTGAGTTATGAAATGTTGGGATATGTATTGAGATATGATAGCGAGTGAGTAATGAAATGTATTGAGTTGAGATAGAGAGTAATGATATGTAAGGATATACATGTATATTGAATATTGATATGTACTGAGTAGAGATAGTATTTATAGTTCAGAAGTGATAGGTATTGAGCTGTGATAGGGAGTGAGTAATGATATGTAGGGATATGTATTGAGCTGTGATAGGGAGAGGGTAAGGATATGTAGGGATATGTATTAAGCTGTGATAGGGAGTGAGTAATGATATGTACGGATATGTATTGAGCTGTGATATGGAGTGGGTAATGATATGTATTGAGCTGTGATAGGGAGTGGGTAATGATATGTAGGGATATGTATTGAGCTGTGATAGGGAGTGGGTAATGATATGTAGGGATATGTATTGAGCTGTGATATGGAGTGGGTAATGATATGTAGGGATATGTATTGAGCTGTGATAGGGAATGGGTATAGGGATATGTATTGTGCTGTGATAGGGAGTGGGTAATGATATGTAGGGATATGTATTTAGTTGTGATAGGGAGTGGGTAATGATATGTAGGGTTATGTATTAAGTTGTGATAGGGAGTGAGTAATGATATGTAGGGATGGGTATTAAGCTGTGATAGGGAGTGGGAAATAATATGTAGGGAAATGTATTAAGCTGTGATAGGGAATGAGTAATGATATGTAGGGATATGTATTGAGCTGTGATAGGGATGATATGTAGAGATAGATATTGAGATGTGATAGGGAGTGAGTAATGATATGTAAGTATAGATATTGAGTTATAATATGGAGTGAGTAATGATTTGTAGAGATGGATATTGAGCTGTGATAGGGAATGGGTAATGATTTGTAGGTATATATATTGAGCTGTGATAGTGAGTGAGTAAGGATATGTAGGGATATGTATTGAGCTGTGATAGGGAGTGAGTGATGATATGTAGGGCTAGGCATTGAGCTGTGATAGGGAGTGAGTAATGATATGTAGGGATAGGTATTGAGCTGTGATAGGGAGTGAGTGATGATATGTAGGGATAGGTATTGAGCTGTGATATGGAGTGGTTAAGGATATGTAGGGATATGTATTGAGCTGTGATAGGGAGTGAGTAATGATATGTAGGGATATGTATTTAGCTGTGATAGGGAGTGGGTAAGGATATGTAGGAATATGTATTGAGTTGTGATAGGGAATGGGTAATGATATGTAGGGATAGGTATTGAGCTGTGATAGGGAGTGAGTAATGATATGTAGGGATATGTATTGAGCTGTGATAGGGAGTGAGTAATGATATGTAGGGATATGTATTTAGCTGTGATAGGGAGTGGGTAAGGATATGTAGGGATATGTATTAAGCTGTGATAGGGAGTGAGTAATGATATGTAGGGATAGATATTAAGTTGTGACAGGGAGTGGGTAAGGATATATAGGGATATGTATTGAGCTGTGATAGTGAGTGAGTAATGATATGTAGGGATATGTATTTAGCTGTGATAGGGAGTGGGTAAGGATATGTAGGGATATGTATTGAACTGTGATAGGGAGTGAGTAACGATATGTAGGGATAGGTATTTAGTTGTGATAGGGAGTGAGTTAGGATATATAGGGATATGTATTGAGCTTTGATAGGGAGTGAGTAATGATATGTAGGGATAGGTATATAGCTGTGATTGGGAGTGGGTAAGGATATGTAGGGATATGTATTGAGCTGTGATAGGGAGTGGGTAATGATATGTAGTAAAAGGTATTGAGCTGTGATAGGGAGTGAGTGATGATATGTAGGGACATGTATTGAGCTGTGATAGGGAGTGGGTAAGGATATGTAGGGATATGTATTGAGCTGTGATTGGGAGTGAGTAATGATATGTAGGGATATGTATTTAGCTGTGATAGGGAGTGGGTAAGGATATGTAGGGATAGGTATTTAGTTGTGAAAGGGAATGAGTAATGATATGTAGGGATATGTATTTAGTTGTGATAGGGAGTGGGTAAGGATATATAGGGATATGTATTGAGCTGTGATAGGGAGTGAGTAATGATATGTAGGGATATGTATTGAGCTGTGTTAGGGAATGAGTAATGATATGTAGGGATATGTATTTAGCTGTGATAGGGAGTGGGTAAGGATATGTAGGGATATGTATTGAGCTGTGATAGGGAGTGAGTAACGATATGTAGGGATAGGTATTTAGTTGTGATAGGGAGTGGGTAAGGATATATAATGATATGTATTGAGCTGTGATAGGGAGTGAGTAATGATATGTAGGGATAGGTATTTAGTTGTGATAGGGAGTTGGTAAGGATATATAGGGATATGTATTGATCTGTGATAGGGAGTGAGTAATGATATATAGGGATAGGTATTTAGTTGTGATAGGGAGTTAGTAATGATATATATAGGGACATGTATTGAGCTGTGATAGGGAGTGAGTAATGATATGTAGGATAGGTATTTAGTTGTGATAGGGAGTGGGTAATGATATGTAGGGATATGTATTGAGCTGTGATAGGAAGTGGGTAATGATATGTAGGGATATGTATTTAGCTGTGATAGGGAGTTGGTAATGATATGTAGGGATATGTATTGAGCTGTGAAAGGATGTGGGTAATGATATGTAGGGTATGTATTGAGCTGTGATAGGGAGTGGGTTATGATATGTTGGGATATTTATTGAGCTGTGATAGGGAGTGTGTAATGATTTGTAGGGAGATGTTTTGAGCTGTGGTAGGGAGTGGGTAATGATATGTAGGGATAGGTATTGAGTTGTGATAAGGAGTGAGTAATGATTTGTAAGGATATGTATTGAGTAGTGATTGGGAGTGGGTTATGATATGTAGGGATATGTATTAAGTTGTGATAGGGAGTGGGTAATGATATGTTTGGATAGATATTGAGTTGTGATAGGGAGTGGGTTATGATATGTAGGGATAAGTATTGAGTTGTGATAGGGAGTGATGATGATAGGTAATGATTGTCTGTTGAATGCTCATAAACCTTTTTTTTCCATAGATGTTGTCTCTGATGATGCATAGTGACGTTGAGTATATTTGTATTCATTTAGGTGATAACCTGTATCTTTGTTTATTCATGTTTACAGCATTGAAATTAAAAATGTGATAATTACTTTTATAATATTTGTTCATTCGTTGACGATATTCATTTTTTTTTCTCTTTAAAACTAAACTGTAAGCGGTAACTGCTGCTACATTAAGTATATAACGGCACATTGACCAACTAAATCATTAATGCGTGTACAGTGTTTTATATTTTCCATCAAATATTTTCAGACGTGTTGCATTGAAAACATTTAATACATGATTGTTTTATTAAATCCAAAAATAAACATAAAGCACAATATTAGTACATAATTAAGAACGGGGTTTGTTTACAAATTAATGTTCGTCTCTGTCCGATAAACACCATCGGCAGGGAGTTACGAAGCTTGTTCGGAAACGCGTCGGTCGGTTATATATGATCAATTCACTTTAGAGAGAAACTTAGTATGGGGAACTGTAGAGGATGCAATTAAACATTAAATAACCGCTTGCGGTTTGATTTCCCCTCAGTGTATTGATCAGCTGGAACCCACGAGCTAATCTATTGCACGTAAGCGACGATTTGTTCATATAAAATCAAAAATAAAATTACATTTTTAATAACTGTACTAAACAAACCACCCTTGGGAGCCTCTCAGTATTTACTGCGATAAAGTGATATGTGACCTAATAGTGCGTGCGATAGTATCACGCGAATATGCAAGGGAGGATCCTGAGCAAGAGTTACTAGACCAAACTAGTATTCCGTACTCATTGTTATTCAGTGCGTTTAAATAATATAATGTCGCTGCGTACTACGTTCGATACAGTTTTATTGCACACATCAATAAATATTTATAAAAACAAAAAAAAACAAATAACGATACATAATATTAATGAAGTCATAACTTTTCTAATTCTGTTAATCTAACAGTCCTAATCCACACACTACCACTGCAGTATTCATTTGTGCACTTTCGAACACTAGCGGAGGTAGAGTCGGAAAGCAACAGAGTCATTACAGAGTCACAAAAATGTAAACAAAAGTTAAAAGCTCGGTCCGCTCGTCTAAGAAATACACATCGATTGCAGTTATTTATTTTCTTGCTTTTTTTAAGCAGTCACTAAGGGATCTACAGGAATGTTTTTAGCAATTCTATAAACACATTTAATTACAATCATTTTTGATATTGTCAAAATGTGTGCATTTCGGAAGTTTAATGAGGCTTTAAAAAGTGTTTAGTGATTTAGTTGATATTTCACACAATGATAGATTACATTGAGAGAAAGTGCACCGGCACTAGCGGGAATCGCACTCGCGACGCTGATATTATTTGGATCAATATTTAACAAGAAAATCATGTTTCATCCCGTTTTTTGTTAATTGCTAAACTTCTACTGGTATAATGACACTCCTTTATGACAATGATCTGATCAGCTCCTGTAACTAATATGCATATGATTACATTAAATTGGCTCGTTTTGGTCACCTTCCACACAAAAATTTGCTTCGGTTGGGAGATTGGCCATGTCCAACATGGTTGTTGTTCCCTTTCGAAATGTAAACAGTTACATCCCTTTGACAAATTAAAATAACTATTTTCTTTTATTGACATCAAATGATGGACAATGAGCAAGTTTGATTTTTCAAAAGTTCGAATATAAAGTTTTTTTTATAAATGACGATGGTTATCTTTTTGTTCAATGTCAGAAAGTTTTTTTCAGATGACCGGAACCAGGCTGTGTCTTTATGTTGTTACCATGAAATGTGTAGGGAAGGTCTCAACTCTTTATCAGTGACCCTCTATGTTTTTTGATGAGTCAAATACCCTTAAACGTTCTTCTGCCGGAATCGAAGCATTCAGCCAATAAAATACAACGCCAGAGTTATTCTAACTGGCACGCTGCTTAGTAATTTCTACCTGAAGATAATTTAGTATTATTTTTCTATATATTCATAACAACTTGTGGGAGTTAAGAAGAAGAATTATTTAGTAAGTTTTTTGTTAAACATTTACTTAATAAGTACACAACTGCATTTTTTCCTTCTCAATTTAATATCATAAAAAGTAGAAGGTCTTCTGTTTTGTATATGTAGAGTTGAAGTTTCAACTTTTTTCACTAGCATCTTAGTTACATAATGGTGGTAAAGCACACCTTGTCATTCCTGGGATCAGCTAGGAGTTCAACCAGAGCTACAACACACATTGTCTCTGCAAGTAAACATCTGATTCCCCATATATGAATTGGAAGATTCCTGGCCTTAAGAACAATGTCCTTGGCCAATCATCACGGAATGTGGCCGAGAGTGGAATCAAGTTACTGACCGAGCTAACTAGGCACTTCTAGAACTTTAAAGGCCCAAAATATCTGCCGGGCTGATTTGTTTACCTGTCAGTTATGGTAGAGTGTTCTAGAAATACACCATTACTCTGCTGTTGAAATGTTTATAAACACAGATCCATGTGTATTTGTTTACAATTTAGAGTGCATGACTTCATAACCTCCATCCTATAATTTCAAATTTTTGGCAGCTGCATATAACACACTTTTTCAGAAATAATTTTTACCCATTATATGTATAGACAATAATCTAGTAGTATGCAAAATTATAACAAAAACAATGCGGTGGTGACTTTCTAATTTTGAAAAAGGGTTGTCTGATTAGAATCGTGTATATTTTTATATTAAACGTGCCCAAGAATCATCTTGCGGCTTTTATATTGCAAGTGGGGCTTTAATATGAAGCTTCTCGCTGTGAGATGAGGACAGACAAGAAATGCTGTTATTTCCAATGTAATTAACCTGCACTTTCCTCTACTGATTATGGTGATAATTGATCAATTTAACTGTTCAGTACTGAAGTACACTTTACGAGACTATTTGTTTATTGATTTCTTTTTTATTTTGCATATTTTCAAGATACTTGACACCACTGACTTGTTAAACGATATTAGTTCTTTTTTAATATTTTTACTGTTAATTTAATGCAAGGTTGTACCATTTTAACATTCAATTGGCTATGATCGATATTTTTTTGAGGCCGAAATTTATTATCTTTTGACTCATTTTTTTAATTACAAAAAGAAGGAAAACTATAAGGTGATAATTACTGTAAAGCTAATAGTTAAAATGTTGCACAGTGCTTTTTAAACAGCCCACGGACACTGCCTCATATCATAAAATATGCGCGATATGTTACTACCGGAAGTGACCCGGTATCAATAAACAAACGCTGTAAACATTGTAAGATCGAATTTAAAATGGAAACTTCACATAATGCTAGATAGATAATTTGTCTTAAAATGAACTGTAAACAAAACATAACAAACAATTTGAAGATTGATTGTATTAGTTATAACTGAAAAGTGATTCGTTAACACGTGTGACACTGTAGATCTAATATAATAAAATCAATGGTGAAACTTTTACATAATAATTATAGTTCAGTATAGAAACTTTGGGACGAATAAGTATATCCGTTACCTTTGGAAACTTTGGGTATTTAGCTAAGTCATGAGCAAAAATCACTTTATAAAATCTGGACCACCATACAAATTTATCCAAGCAATTCTAGATTCTTCTGAATATTCCAGACTCATAACTAGTATAATCAAGGACTTATATATCTCTATATAATTCCTTGGTATAATTAAGTGTATAAAATAATGCTGTATCAATGTAGAATAAATATGCATTAAAACAGAAACAATTTATTGAAGTATGCTACAAGTTTTTTGTTTTCTTTGATAATTTGAGGCACACATAAATGGTAAATGACCGGCTTTAAGTACAACCCGATTACTATTCATACAGATACGCACTTACGATAAATTACATTCAGGAAAGATAATTTCAAAATAAATATCAGTTTCATTAAAAACATAACTTCCTAAATTCCTATACACACATTTTCCATCTCTTAAAATAATAACACACACTTTTGTCAGCTTACTGTGTTGCGAACCGATGACCTAGTTATCGTAATAGTCAAAGCATATCCTAATGAATTTCCATCAACATTTTGTATATGTTCGAAAAACATATAATCTGCGTCGGGTTTTTATTCTTTTTTTGTAATTGATATAAAATATATCGGAATGACATCTTAAACTAATCTTATACATTTAATTTACTGTATTTCTGTGTTTTTGCAAAAGATTCTGTCGAGCGGTTTTCATGAAAAAGTAAAATATAAATTATTTTGTACTTAGTGTCCGTTTAAAGTTGCAAGATATACTCACCATTCTTTAACATTTTTTCTCTTAAATGTTTTTATTTAAACTTTGTTATGCATTTAATTCATCACAATTAACTCTGTATTCTCTTAAAAAGATATAGTTGTACTATGTCGATTTATAGATAAACTTTTGTCTGAAACATTACGGCGTTTTGTTTCTCCTTAAGATACTTTCTCCCTATTATCCATATATATCTTATGTTTTCTCTTCCTAAGGTAGCATATTCTGATATATATACAGACCAGAATACTGCGAGCTTTCCTAGCTACAATGCAAACCATAGACACAATATCAAGGCCTCTGCCAAACCAAAAAAATTGGTGTCGATCATGACTTATATATTATGGAATTACATGCAACACACCTGGACAGGGTGAACAAATTTACATACATGAACTGATAGCTTTATATGAGTATGATCCAGTTAAGGATTCATGTATACTCATATGCTATATAAAGGACAGATTTATAAACTCGTTGGATCATATAGATACAGTGAATTCGTATATATTTAATTTCATAAAGGGAGATAACTAAATTCACAACAACGGAATTTACGATTTTGGGGATCTTTTCAGATGCTCATTCACAATACATGGTATATACGGACGGACGGAGCTGTGACCTTGAACTTTGACGAACAGACCCATGTCGTTTGCATGATACATCGTCTTGTCCTAGTGAACATTTGTGCCAAGTTATTTAAAATTCCAATAACAACTAAAGAAGATACAGTCCGGACAAGAGGAACTACAGTGTAAACATTGGATTTCCAAACACTTGACACTGTTTATACGAACCAACATAATGTTATGACTGCTAAACACAATACTTAATACGACCCAACAAAATGCTATGACAACCAAACACACTTTTTATACGACCCAAGTAAATGATAGGACAAGCCAACACAATAACCCCCTAACCAAAGACAATGCACGACAACCCAACATAATAATACAATGACCCATTAAGATGTCAATACTGAATATAAGACAGCTCTGGCGTTCCATACTGCTTATATCAGCTCTGTGGTTCCTCAGATGAAGTGATGAATAATAATAACATCAATATAAGTGAGTCATATTGTTTATTGTATAAAATCTTACTTGTGAAACGTTAATTACTCATCTATACTTTCTGAGAAGACGTTGTTATACTATTGCTATGCTACGCAGACGATAAACCCAGATAGGATAAATATAAATGATGGCCGACATCTGGAATAAAACGTAATTGTGAAACTTGGCAGTTTGACTGCATTTATTATTTATTTTGACACCATCGTAAGATCTGGTTATGCACCATTTATTACGTAAGATGCAGTTTCTTATAGAACAACGCAACATGAGTTTCATATGAATACTTTCAAAACTATTGCAAAAATGACATTGTTACATGTGAATGGTTAATAGTCATGGACAAGTGTGTTTATTGGTTCGGTTTAAGTTCAACAAACAGCCACTCCTTCCTTCAGTGTTAACAATATATCAGTAAAATATGTTTAATCTTATAGTTTCTTAGTATAAAGTTTAAACACATGGCTTACACGTTCGTCCTAGATAGTGTACGACTCTTGGTTGTGAAACGTATATGTTTGACGAATATGCAACCTAAAGGGTAGAATATAAATATAAGCTTGTACAGTGGTCTTGCAATGCTGTAAATGCTGCCTACGTACTGGCATCATAATGGAAGTATTTGTTCTAAAATGGACTAGCCTAAAAATGTATTACATGAGCATACATGATGTACAATAAAGTAAAAAGAATGAACTTCTTAGCTTAAATTGATGTATACTGATTTATTTGAGCTTGCTTACGTAATAAACCAGTGAAAACAAAGTATACATGAAGATCAATTGTTACTACTTGTCCATTGCAATGTTTGATTTAGTAGTTATTTATTGTTCGTATTCCTCTCATGTCCATAACATTTAGTGTAACTTTTAAATCGTTATGTGTTTTATAATTGTTAATATATGTAGTAGTAGTAGTAGTAGTAGTAGTAGTAGTAGTAGTAATAGTAGTAGTATTAGTAGTAGTAGAAATGGAAGTAGTAGTTTGATTTAGTAGTTGGTACTTATTGTCCGTATTCCTCTCATGTCCATAACATATAGTGTAAGTGTAACTTTTAAATCGTTATGTGTTTTATAACTGGTAATACATATTGTTGTTGTAGTAGTAGTAGTAGTAGTAGTAGTAGTAGTAGAAATAGAAGTAGTGGTTTGATTAAGTAGTTGGTACTTATTTTCCGTATTCCTCACATGTCCATAACATATAGTGTAATTTATAAATATTTAGGTGTTTTAAAGTACTGCCCAGGGATGATAATACTTACATGGTAAAATGTAATACCAGTTGTAGAATCAGTAGTATTATTTATCGTCTTTGAAAATAAATATCATATGGATCGAAACTGATGAAAACAATTGATTTGTTACGCATATATGACCTTGAATGTATGTGATACAGGGCTTTTCGATCATATAAAACAGGTATGTCTCTTTATAACAATAGTTCGGCCTACATTCCGGGGTATTCTCATGTCACATTTGCATCGTCTAAATATATGATTTTCAGAATAATAGTAAGATGAAAGTTTATCAAAATTGTTGCGTGTCCCTCTAAAACACATTAATCCTAATCTTTAAATAATGGCTTTGTTATCGAATAGCGAGTCTACGCGCAATATATTACACTTCATGTTTTGATGACAGCATTGACAAATGTTTAAACATTCGGTATTAAAAAACATCGCAACATGCTATCAGTTGTTCACAATGTCTGAGAATACTTGGAATGCTGGTTTCCCTCTAACCATGTATAGACAAGGAATGCGTTTGGAATGAATCACAGCATCACCAAGGTTTTGTGGATCATATGTTTGTTTTATTGTTCACCAGATTTTGCGTCGTTACAAATTTAGTTCAAATCAATGGAGAAGAAACCAAATAGTAAAAAACGGTAGTCAGGTGCTACCATGATTCCATGGTGTGACTATTATAAAATAATGGTGTTGATGTTTCTGTATTTCACCTGCACATCGTGGTAACTGACATCATCGATAGGAATAAATAATATACTTATCAACTTTATATATCAATCATATATTTATAATATATTTATCAACTAAGCTGAGGCTCTAAAACAGATATCAGATACCAACATGAGACGTTGCTTGTAACACATGGCTAACTGGGCCCCTGGTACAGATGCCAGATACCAACATGAGACGTTGCTTGTAACACATGGCTAACTGAGGTCCTGGTACAGATGCCAGATACCAACATGAGACGTTGCTTGTAACACATGGCTAACTGGGCCCTGGTACAGATACCAGATACAAACATGAGACATGGCTAATTGAGGCCCTGGTACAGATGCCAGATACCAAGATGAGGAGTTGCTTTTAACACATGGTAAACTGAGGCCCTGGCACACATGTGAGATACCAAGATGAGAAGTTGCTTTTAACACATGGCACACTGAAACCCTTGTACAGATGCCAGATACCAAGATGAGAAGTTGCTTTTAACACATAGCAAACTGAGGCTCTGGTACAGATGCCAGATACAAAGATAATAAGTTGCTTTTAATACATGGCAAACTTAGGCCCTGGAACAGATGCCAGATGCCAAGAATAGAAGTTGCTTGTAACACATGGCAAACTGAGACTGGTACAGATGCCAGCAATTAGATGAGAAGTTGCTTTTAACACATGGCAAACTGAGCCTCTGGAACAGATGCCAGATGCCAAGAATAGAAGTTGCTTGTAACACATGGCAAACTGAGACTGGTACAGATGCCAGAAATTAGATGAGAAGTTGCTTTTAACACATGGCAAACTGACACCCTGGTACAGATGCCAGATAACAAGATGATAAGTTGCTTTTAACACATGTCAAACTGAGCCTCTGGCACAGATGCCAGATGCCAAGAATAGAAGTTGCTTGTAACACATGGCAAACTGAGACTGGTACAGATGCCAGAAATTAGATGAGAAGTTGCTTTTAACACATGGCAAACTGACACCCTGGTACAGATGCCGGATGCCCCTTGTGCAGATGCCAGTTGCCAAGATAAGAAGTTGCTATTAACTCATGGCAAACTGACACCCTGGTACAGATGCCGGATACAAAGATGAGAAGTAGCTTTAAACACCTGGTAAACTGAAACCTTGGTACAGATGCAAGATACCAAGATGAAAAGAAGTTGCTCTAACACATGACAAACTGAGCCCCTGGTACAGATGCCAGATGCCAAGATATTTATTTGCTTGTAAGATATGGCAAACTAAGTCCCTGGTACAGATACCTGATACGAAGATGAGAATTTGCTATTATTACAGGGAAAACTGAGGCCCTGGTACATATGCCAAAAACCAAAATGAGAAGTTGCTTTTAACACATCAAACAAAGCCCCTGGTACAGATGCCAGATGACAAGATGAGATGTTTCTTGTAACACATGGCAAACAAAGGCCCGATATGAGAAGCTATAACATATGGCAAACGTAATATTGTCACCGTCCGCTCGTTCTGCAATGTTTAATGTTTGAATTGGCTAGCAAGTTTGTCCTAGATAGAGTACTAACCTTGATTGTAAACAATATATAGTTTACTGATATCCACTATATACACATGGCAATGTAGCCATTTTATTCTAACTATTTCAGAAAATTATTTATCCAGACCTTTAGATATTCTCTGGAAAGGGTCATTAATCTTCATAAAGGGCTACTAATGTTTCAGTAGTAATAATGGGGCATGAATATTAATATGGACTTTTTGATAAATGTGATGAGTGAAAAAAATATGTTTAAAATTAGCAGTTTTATTTAATGAATTCTGCGATAACAAAATATAATACAATGGAAGGTATCATTTTTCTCACAATTGCAGGTACAGTTGGAGGCACTGTAATGTTTTCTCTGATACTGGCAAATATAATATATGCACAAGACTTGGTTTGTGTTTAAGCCGTTTTATTCATTTAACCGCTAACTTCTACTCTTATACTACCTCTAACAGTTCATTCATACACAAACTATCTTATCGTTAGTGTGTGGTTCTATAATTATACTCATGAATATGTAGTATATGGTTACAATCCTACAGGCACATGCGACAAAAAGTATAAAGCATTTCATTTTCATCATAATGTGACACCTAAAGTATAAATAAACGACAAAAATTTCTTAAATATGAAGTTTCAGATGGTTATACTTGGATATCGACATTTGCATAATTTAAAATGACCAATATGTCCCTTTAATGCATTGAATTATAACAAAGTAAACGATGAACGATATCTCGACCAAAAAAATTATATGCCACTTGGTAGTTCAATAATTTAAACTAGTTTAGTATTGGCATCGTCGTTCTGAAAGTGTGCCAATGAAAGTGATACTGAGTACTGTAACCTGAAGTAAATGCTATTCATATAACTGTCATGCACGTGCCAGGTATTCTGTTTATTAGTTTATGTCAGTTTGTCGTTAATTAATAAAGAATATTCTACGCAGTATCAATTTATAAATCTGTTATGTTATAGTAAGGTAAACTACATCTTCTCCGTGTTCAAAGCTGAAAGGGGCAAATCCTTTGTAAATAACATTGTTCTACTAATAAATGATAATAACGGCGTACTTAAAAGTTATTTTCACAAAACTTTTTTGTGATATAAACTAAAGTTGCAGCTCATCATTATACAAGTGAGAGCGCACAATGTGATATCTTGATACCGTGTAACAACACATACTCCTGGTTATATTGCAAATAGTTGCTAGCGTTACCATTGAATTAAGTAACTCTAAGTTAAGAGGAAATATTACAATTGTACATGACAGGACTATAACCATCACATCAACGAAATAATACGTCACTGGTTATATTTCCACAACCTCTTTTGTTTCGTATAAATATGCCATCTTCCACTATTTCCCAAAACGATGATACCAGTTCAGTGTACTTTCAGTACAATTATCTTTGTGCGTTTTTATAGTGTCCTTGGACTGATATGTACCTAAACGCGAACAAGGTGGTAAACAACAAAAAACTCTGATAAAAAGTTGAAGCAACAGTTGCGGAATATTCAGTGGCCAACAAGACAAACATCTAACTTATGCTGTAATAACAACAATGCAGACAGGATAAAAACATATTAGGGACACGTTTTGATTAATGGCAAAAGAGGGTTGTTACTCATGTTTAAACAGTATAAATATAATTTAGATTCCCAAATTAAATATAGATATAGTATTACATATACAGATGTATATATAAACAACAGCGTATACATTATATGGCATTCTTCTATTATAGGAGAACTTACCACAAGATAATATAAAATTCAATTCAATTCTTTATTCATTTACAATGTCCATCGCCCTTTATATTCAGGCGGTTTATACAGATTTTTAACATGAAATATTTCAATATCGAGAAAAATATAATATAAATACACAATATGAGTACATCTATTAACTTATCACTATTTTATTGTATAACTTTATACTAAGGTACAGCTTAACAATCGAGATTATATATATACATATATAAATGAACAGACCAGACTACGGCGAGTGCGCCTAGCTACAATGCAAACCATAGATACAATATCAAGGCCTCTGCCAAACCAATGAACTTGGTGTCGACCATGACTTATATACTATGGAATTACATGCAACACATCTGAACAGGGTGGACAAATTTACATACATGAATTGACAGCTTTATATGAGTAGGATCCACTTTAGGATTCATGACTACTCACATGCTATATAAAGAACAGATTAATAAACTCGTTGGATCATATAGATACAGTGTTCAACAACGGGTTCATAGTATATAAGTCATGGTCGACACCAAATTTATTGGTTTGGCAGAGGCCTTGATATTGTATTTACGGTTTGCATTGTAGCTAGGCGCACTCACCGTAGTCTAGTCTGTACATTTATGTCTTGGCTATCCACAAATAATTATATATATAAAGCGAGATAATTAAAATTCACAACAACGGAATTTACGATTTTTGGGATCTTTTCAGATGCTCATTCACAGTGCATGATATATATATATGGAGATAATTATTTGTGAATAACCAAAACATAAATGTACAGACCACGGCGAGTGCGCCTAGCTACAATGCAAACCATATATACAATATCAAGGCCTCTGCCAAACCAAATAAATTTGGTGTCGACCATGACTTATATACTATGGAATTACATGCAACACATCTGGACAGGGTGGACAAATTTACATACATGAAGTGATAGATTTATATGAGTAGGATCCAGTTAAGGATGCATGACTACTCACATGCTATATAAAGGACAGATTTATAAACCCGTTGGATTATATAGATACAGTGAATTCATATATATTTTTACTATATTTACTTTAATAAAGGGAGATAATTAAATCCACAACAACTGAATTTACGATTTTTGGGATCTTTTCAGATGCTCATTAACAATGCATGATATATATATGGAGATAATTATATATGCAACGCATTTCGTACCCCACCGACACAAATACAACACAAAATAATAAAAAAAAACACGACGTCACAGCAATTTGCTAGGCAAGCTAAATAACAAACACTAAAATGCACCTATTGCACTCGATGATCTTTAAATTCGCTCTATTTTATGAGAGTTATTCAACTACTTATGCAGTACTTCATAGACCTAACTCCATCGTCGGAGCCATTCCGTAACGCCACTGTTGCAGCGACGGTGTAATTATTAAGGGAAATTACTCAAGAAAGCCACTTGAAAGCGATCGTGGTATGAAACATGTTAAATATTTAGATAAAAAAAATTTCAATGTGTTCGATATACAAACAAACGAATCAATCATGGCGCGTTTGGTTCGGATAGAATATTCAGTAGTTTCGTGGCAACTCTGCAATAACACATTCCATCTGAACGGAATTTTCTATCCGAAACTAAAGCACGTGTAAGATTATTATACTCTGTGTTTGAAGCTTTTGTACTTATTGAATGACCCTCGGTAAGCAAAATACAATATATAGTAGGTACTATTCGCGCACTCCGTTCTGAATGAAATCATAAGCCAATCAGCAACTTAGGAGAAATTAACGTTATGATGGAATCTTGTTTCGTACTTTGTATATTTATTTGGCTAGTATGTGTGCCTTCTTGTTCCTTTAAATTGATACATGAAGAGCCGATGATATGTCGAACATCTCGCTTCGATTTCGAAGATAAATTATTAGAACGGGGCGTTGTTCTCGCCCATGATATGAAAATTCTCAAGGAAAAGGTAGATACAAAACTTGAGGAATTGCAAATTGAAAAGGAAAAAATGTTGAAAGATTTATCAAACTTGTCTGAACAGCTGACAACTGAACAACGCTCAAAGAACGAACAATTGACAACGCTCGCAGAAACAGTAAGCAATGGATTTAAAGACAAATTAGGAGAAGTTGACAAAGAGCTGAAGGAAAAGGCCTTGGCGGTTGACAAACAAATGACGTTACAACAAGAACAAATGAAAAGAATGTCAAGTGATCTTCAAACATTTACAAACGAGACGTTGGTTGAACTAAAAGGTAAGGATCGTCCAAATATTTAAATTTATATAGTGGAATGATTTTTTATATTGGAACGCTGCTTACTTAGTTTAACCTATGATAATTATGTTAATCTTCCACCTCTTTCATACATTACATTGGTCGTTTGATATTAAAAGGAAACGAAGTTATACTAGTTTGCCTTACAAGTGTTTTTAAAACAAAACCATGATCCCACATTAATTTAAAACAAATGCTCATTAAAATGCTTAAGTAATAACAGTCTCTGATGTGAACATCAAACATAGCATATACTTTAAAAAATGTTGTCGGCATATTCTTTACAGATAATGCCAGATATTACGGAATGTTATTGACCATTAAAAGTCCTAAAATGATAATAGGCATAATCATATTAATTTATAAAACATTGATGAACAACCGGTGCTGTGACGCGTGTTTTGAAACTATAAACAACGTTTTCTTACCGAGGGTCATTCAATAAGTACAAAAGCTTCAAACATAGAGTATAATAATCTTACACGTGCTTTAGTTTCGGATAGAAAAACGCTTTCTGAAAAGTGTTTTCATCATCAAATGAAACAAACTTAGAGTCTTTTGTAACAGCTAACAATAGAAATGTGACATGTGTGGCACATAGAAATAACCAGCTTATATGCCAGTTTCCGATAGCACCTGTCTGTACAAACAGTACACTATTTGTTACAAATTTAGTACCGTCTAACGGAAATTAAATGGGAAGTTCACATCTACAGAATAATGTTTGTATTTGTTATCATAGACGTATTTGTGTCACATCTCTGTCACAAGTGCCATTACAAATGATATAATAATGCAAGTGTATAGTAGTAGTAGTAGCAGCAGTAGTAGAAGCAGTAGCAATAGTAGCAGTAGTAATAGCAATAGTAGCAGCAGTTGTAATAGTAGTAGTAGTAGTAGTAGTAGTAGTAGTAGCAGTAGTAGCAGCAATAGTAGCAGTAGTAGTAGAAGTAGTAATAGTAGTAATAGTAGCAGTAGTAGTAGCAATAGCAATAGAAGCAGTAGTAGTAACAGTAGTAGTAGTAGTAGTAATAGTAGTAGTTGTAGTAGTAGTAGCAGGAGCAGTTTAATAGTGATTGTAGTAGCAGCAGTAGAAGTAATAGTAGTAGTAGTTTAGAAGTAGTAGTAGTAGCAGTAATAATTACAGCAGCAGAAGTAGTAGTAGTAGTAGACGAGAAGTAGTATTGATAGTAATGGTAACAGCAGATGTAAATGTAGCAATGGTAGTAGTAGTAGTAGTAGTAGTAGTAGTAGAAAAAGAAGAAGTAGTAATAGCAGTAGTAGCAGTTGTAGTAGCAGTAGTATTAGTAACAGTAGAAGTTTAGTATTACTGCTGATACTAGTAGTAGTACTAGCAGAAATGGTTAAAATAGTAGAAATAGTAACAGCAGTAGCAGAAGTAGCAGCAGCAGTATCAACTTAGTAGTAGTACTACTACTAGAACTAGTGTATGTAGTAAAAATACTTAATATTAGATGTATAAGAATCACCAGTTATAACATTCAAAAGGAATGTAGCAGTAGTTATTGTTATTGTTGTAGTAGTAGTAGTAATTGTTGTTGTTGAGTGACAGTTGTGGTAATCGTACAGGTTATTATTATTGTTGTAGCAGTAGTAGTAATAGTTGTTGTTGAGTGACAGTTGTGGTAATCGTACAGGTTATTTTTATTGTTGTAGCAGTAGTAGTAATAGTTGTTGTTGAGTGACAGTTGTGGTAATCGTACAGGTTATTGTTATTGTGTTAACAATAGTAGTAATAGTTGTTGTTAAGTGACAGCTGTGGTAATCGTACGGGTAATTGTTATTGTTGTAGCAGTAGAAGTAGAAGTTGTTGTTCAGTGACAGTTGTGGCAATCGTTCATGTTATTGTAATTGCTGTAGCAATAGTAGTAATAGTTGTTTAGCGACAGTTGTGGTAATCGTACGGGTTATTGTTGTTGTTGTAACAGTAATAATAGTAATAGTTGTTGTTTAGTGACAGTTGTGGCAATCGTACGGGTTATTGTTATAATCGTAGCAGTAGTAGTAGAAGTTGTTGTTAAGTGACAGTTGTGGTAATCGTTCATGTTATTGATATTGTTGCAGCAGAAGTAGTAACAGTTGTTGTTTAGTGACAGTTGATGTAATCGTACGGGTAATTGTTATTGTTGTAGCAGTAGTAGTAGAAGTTGTTGTTTAGTGACAGTTGTGGTAATCTTTCATGTTATTGATATTGTTGCAGCAGAAGTAGTAACAGTTGTTGTTTAGTGACAGTTGTTGTAATCGTACGGGTAATTGTTATTGTTGTAGCAGTAGTAGTAGAAGTTGTTGTTTAGTGACAGTTGTGGTAATCGTACAGGTTATTGCCATTGTTGTAGCAAAAGTAGTAATAGTTGTTGTTTTGCAGTAGTGGAAAAATGAAGAAGAAGTTGTTGTTGCAGCAGCAGCGGTAGTAGTAGTAGTTGTTGTTGTTGTTGTTGCAGCAATAGTAGTTGTTGTTGTTGCAGAAGTAGTTGTTGTTGCTGCAAAAGTAGTGGTAGCAGGTGTTGTTGTTGTAAAAGTAGTTGTTCTTGTAGCAGTAGTAGTAGATGTTGTTGCAGAAGTAGTAGTAGTAATAGTAGTAGTAGTTGTTGCTGTTGCAGCAGTAACAGTAGTAGTAGATGTTGATGTTGGAGTAGTAGTAGTTGTTGTTGTTGTTGTAGCAGTAGCAGTAGTAGAAATTGATGTTGTCGTTGTTGCAGCATAAGAGTAGTAGTACTAGTAGTAGTAGTAGTATGAGTTGTTGTGTTGTTGTTGCACCAGCAATAATGGTAGTTGTTGTTGAAGCAGTAGTAGTAGTAGTAGTTGTCGTAGTTATGTTTGTTAGTGGCTGTAGTAGCAGCAGTTGTAGTAGTTTAGAACTAGTAGTAGTAGTAGCAGTAATAATAACAGCAGCAGCAGTAGTAGTACTAGTAGTATAAGTAGTAGTTATGGTAGTAGCAGTAGAAATAGTAGCAGTAGTAGTAGTTGTAGTAATAGTAGTAGCAGTAGGTGTAATAGAAGAAGTAGTAGTAGCAGTAGCAATAGTAGCACTAGTTGTAGCAAAAGAAGCAGTAGTAGTAGTAATAGTAGTAGTTATAGCATTGGTAGTAATAGTAGTAGTACTCGGAGCAGTTTAATAGTGGCATTAGTTGCAGCAGTTGTAGTAGTTTAGATCTAGTAGTAGTAGTAGCAGTAATAATAACAGCAGCAGCAGTAGTAGTACTAGTAGTATAAGTAGTAGTTATGGTAGTAGCAGTAGAAATAGTAGCAGTAGTAGTAGTTGTAGTAATAGTAGTAGCAGTAGGTGTAATAGAAGAAGTAGTAGTAGCAAAAGTAGCAGTAGTAGTATTAGTTATAGTAGTAGTTATAGCATTGGTAGTAATTGTAGTAGTACTCGGAGCAGTTTAATAGTGGCAGTAGTAGCAGCAGTTATAGTAGTTTAGAACTAGTAGTAGAAGCAGTAATAATAACAGCAGCAGCAGTAGCAGTAGTAGTAGTAGTATAAGTAGTAGTAATTGTAGTAGCAGTAGCAATAGTAGCAGTAGAAGTAGTAGTAATAGAAGTAGCATTAGGTGTAATAGAAGAAGAAGTAGTAGCAAAAGTAGCAAAAGTAGTAGCAGTAGAAGTAGTAGTAGTAATAGTAGTAGTAATAATAGTAGCAGTAGGTGTAATAGAAAAAGTAATAGTAGCAGAAGTAGCAGTAGTAGTAGTAGTAATAGTAGTAGTTATAGCATTGGTAGTAATAGTAGTAAGACTCGGAGCAGTTTAATAGTGGCAGTAGTAGCAGCAGTTGTAGTAGTTTAGAACAAGTAGAAGTAGCAGTCATACTAACAGCAGCAGCAGCAGTAGTAGTAGTAGTAGTAGTAGTATAAGTAGTAGTAATAGTAGAAGCAGTAGCAGTAGTAGTAGTAATAGTAGTAAGAATAGAAGTAGCAGTAGGTGTAAAAGAAGACGTAATAATATAAGAAGTAGCAGTAGTAGTAGTAGTAGTAATAGTAGTAGTTATAGCATTGGTAGTAATAGTAGTAGTACTCGGAGCAGTTTAATAGTGGCAGTACTAGCAGCAGTTGTAGTAGTTTAGAACAAGTAGAAGTAGCAGTTATAATAACAGCAGCAGCAGTAGTAGTAGTAGTAGTATAAGTAGTAGTAATAGTAGTATATGAGAAGTAGTATTGATAGTAATAGTATCAGCAGCTGTAACTGTAGCAATGATAGTAGTAGTAGTAGTAGTAGTAGTAGTAGTAGTAGTAGAAGTAGTATAAGAAGAAGCAGTAGTCGCATTGTCGTAGCAGCAATAGTAGTAATAGTTGTTGTTGCAGCATCAGTAGAAGTTGTTGTTGTTGTCGTTGCTGCAGCAGTAGAAGTAGTAGTATCTGTTGCTGTTGTTGCAGTAGTATTAGCAGTAGAAGTTGTTGTTGCAGCAGTAGTAGTTGTAGAACTGTTGTTGTTATAGTTGCAGTAGTAGTAGTTGTTGTTGTTGCAGCAGTAGTAGTAGTAGTTTCAGCAGTAGTAGTAGTTGTAGTAGTTGTTTTTATAACAGCTTTTGTAGCAGTTTTTGTTGAAGCAGTAGCAATAATTGTTGTTGTTGTTGTTGTTGTTGTTGTTGTTGTTGTTGTTGTTGTTGTAGCAGTAGTAGTATAGTAGTAATTGTTGTTGTCGTCGTTGCAGCAGTAGGAGTAGTAGTAGTAGTAGAAGAAGTAGTAGTAGTATAAGTAGTAGTATTTGTAGTATATGAGAAGTAGTATTGATAGTAATAGTATCATCAGCAGCAACAGCAGTGGTAGTAGTAGTAGTAGTAGTATAAGTCGTAGTAATTGTAGTAGCAGTAGCAATAGTAGCAGTAGTAGTAGTAGCAGAATGGGTAATAGAAGAAGTAGTAGTAGCAAAAGTAGCAGTAGTAGTAGAAGTTATAGTAGTAGTTATAGCATTGGTACTAATTGTAGTAGTACTCGGAGCTGTTTAATAGTGGCAGTAGTAGCAGCAGTTGCAGTAGTTTAGAACTAGTAGAAGTAGCAGTAACAATAACAGCAGCAGCAGCAGTAGTAGTAGTAGTGTAAGTAGTAGTAATAGTAGTAGTAGTAGTAGCAGTAGTCGTAGTAGGATAAGTAGTAGTATTAGTAGTATATGAGAAGTAGTATTGATAGTAATATAATCAGCAGCTGTAACTGTAGCAATGATAGTAGTAGAAGTAGTAGTAGTAGTAGTAGTAGAAGTAGTAGTAGTAGTAGTAGTAGTAGTAGTTAGTAGTAGTAGTAGTAGTAGTAGTAGTAGTAGTAGTATAAGATGAAGTAGTAGTCGCATTGTTGTAGCAGCAGTAGTAGTTATAGTTGTTGTTGCAGCACCAGTAGTAGTTGTTGTTGTTGTTGTCGTTGTTGCAGCAGTAGAAGTAGTAGTATCTGTTGTAGTTGTTGCAGTAGTATTAGCAGTAGAAGTTGTTGTTGCAGCAGTAGTAGTAGTGCTGTTGTTGTTATAGATGCAGTAGTAGTAGTTGTTTTTGTTGCAGCAGTAGTAGTAGTAGTTTCAGCAGTAGTAGTAGTTGGTTTTATAACAGCTTTTGTAGCATTTTTTGTTGTAGCAGTAGTAGTTTTTGGTGTTGTTGTTGTTGTTGTTGTTGTAGCAGTAGCATTAGTAGTAATTGTTATTGTCGTTGTTGCAGCAGTAGGAGTAGTAGTATTTGTTGTTGTAGTAGTATTAGTAGTAGAAGTTTTTGTTGTTGCTGCAGCAACAGTAGTTGTAGTAGTTGTTTTTGTTGCAGTAGTAGATGTTGATGTTGCAGCAGAACAAGAAGTAGTATGTGTTATTGTTGCAGCAGTAGTTCTAGTAGTAGTAGTATTAGTTGTTGTGTTGTTGTTGCAGCAGCGATAATAGTAGTTGTTGTTGAAGCAGTAGTGGTAGTAGTAGTAGTTGTCGTAGTAATGTTTGTTGTTGCAGCGGCATCAGTAGAAGGTTTGTTCTTGCAGCAATAGAAATGGTAGAAGAAGTAGTATTAGTTGTTGTTGCCATAGTAGTAGAAAGTGTTATTGTTGCAGAAGTAATAATAGTACTTGAAGTTGTTGCTGTTGCAGCAATAGCAGTAGTGGCAGTAGTAGCAGCAGTTGTAGTAGTTTAGAACTAGTAGTAGTAGCAGTAATAATAACAGCAGCAGCAGTAGTAGTAGTAGTAGTAGTAGTAGTATAAGTAATAGTAATAATAGTAGCAGTAATAGTAGTAGTAGTAGTAGTAGTAGTAGTAGTAATAAAAGCAGTAGCAACAGTACATGTAGCAGCAGTTGTAGTAGTTAAGAACTAGTAGTAGTAGCAGAAATAATAACAGCAGAAGCAGCAGTAGTAGTAGTAGTATAAGTAGTAGTACTAGTAGTAGCAGTAGCAGTAGTAGTAGTAGTAATAGTAGTAGTAAGAGTACTAGCAGTAGGTGTAATAGAAGAAGTAATAGTAGCAGAAGTAGCAGTGGTAGTAGTAGTAGTAATAGTAGTAGTTATAGCATTGGTAGTAATAGTAGTAGTACTCGAAGCAGTTTAATAGTGGCAGTAGTAGCAGCAGTTGTAGTAGTTTAGAACATGTGGAAGCAGCAGTATTAATAACAGCAGCAGCAGCAGTAGTAGTAGTAGTATAAGTAGTAGTAATAGTAGTAGCAGTAGCAGTAGTAGTCATAGTAGTAGTAATAGTAGTAGCAGTAGGTGTAATATAAGAAATATTAGTAGCAGAAGTAGCAGTAGGTGTAATAGTAGTAGTTAGAGCATTGGTAGTAATTGTAGTAGTACTCGGAGCTGTTTAAAAGTGGCAATAGTAGCAGCAGTTGTAGTAGTTTAGAACTTGTAGTAGTAGCAGTAATAATAACAGCATCAGCAGCAGTAGTAGTAGTAGTAGTATAAGTAGTAGTAACAGTAGTAGCAGCAGCAATAGTAGCAGTGGTAGTAGTAGCAGTAGTAGTAGTAGTAATAGTAGTAGCAGTAGGTGTAATAGAAGAAGTAGTAGTAGCAAAAGTAGCAGTAGTAGTATTTATAGTAGTAGTTATAGCATTGGTAGTAATAGTAGTAGTACTCGGAGCAGTTTAAAAGTGGCAGTAGTAGAGCAGTTGTCGTAGTTTGGAACTAGTAGTAGTAGCAGAAATAATTACAGCAGCAGCAGGAGCAGCAGCAGTAGTAGTAGTACTAATAGTTGAAAATTAGTAATGATAGAAATAGTATCAGCAGCTGTAGCAATGATAGTAGTAGTAGTAGTAGTAGTAGTAGTAGTAGTAGTAGTAGTAGTAGTAGAAGTAGTATAAGAAGAAGTAGTAGTCGAAGTTGTCGTTACAGCAGTAGTAGTAATAGTTATTGTTTCAGCACCAGTAGTTGTTGTTGTTGTTGTTGTTGCAGCACTAGAACTAGTAGTATTTGTTGTTGTTGTTGCAGTAGTATTAGCAGTAGAAGTTGTTGTTGCAGCAGTAGTAGTAGTAGAACTGTTGTTGTTCTTGTTGCAGTAGTAGTAGTTGTTGTTGTTGCAGCAGTAGTAGTAGTATTTTCAGCAGTAATATTAGTTGTAGTAGTTTTTGTTGTAGCAATAGTAGTAATTGTTGTTGTTGTTGTTGTTGTTGTAGCAGTAGCATTAGTAGTAATTGTTGTTGTCGTTGTTGCAGCAGTAGAAGTAGTAATATCTGTTGTTGTTGTTGCAGTAGTATTAGCAGTAGAAGTTGTTGTTGTTGCTGCAGCAGCAGTAGTAGTAGTAGTGTTTGATGTTGTTGCAGTTGTAGTAGTAGTCGTTGTTGCTGCAATAGTAGTAAAAGTAGTTGTTGGTGTTGTTGCAGCAGTGGTAGTTGTTGATGAACCAGTAGTAGTGGCTACTGTTGTTGCAAAAGTAGTAGTAGCGGTTATTGTTGTTGTGTTGTTGTTGTAGTAGTAGTATTATAAGTTGTTATTGCAGCAGTAGTAGTAGTAGCAGTTGCTGTTGCAGCAGTAGTTGCAGTAGTCATAGCTGTTGTTGTTGCAGCAGTAGTAGTAGTAGTTGTAGTTGTGTTGTTGCAACAGTAGTAGAAGTAGTTTTTGATGTTGTTGTAGCAGTAGCAGTAGCAGTTGTTGTTATTGCAGCAGTACTACTAGTAGAAGTGGTAATTGTTGCAGTTGTAGTAGTAGTCGTTGTTGCTGCAATAGTAGTAAAAGTAGTTGTTGGTGTTGTTGCAGCAGTGGTAGTTGTTGATGAACCAGTAGTAGTGGTTATTGTTATTGCAGAAGTGGTAGTTGTAGCGGTTGTTGATGTGTTGTTGTAGTAATAGTAGTATAAATTGTTATGGCAGCAGCAGCAGCAGTAGTAGTAGTAGTAGTAGTAGTTGCTGTTGCTGCAAAAGTACAAGTCGGTATTTTGGCGGCAGCAGTAGTAGTTGTTGTTGATGTTGCAGCAGTAGTAGAAGTGGTAGTAGTATTTGTTGTTGCATCAGTAGTAGTAGTAGTTGTTGTTGCTGTAGCAGAAATAGTAGTAAAAGTTGTTGTTGCAGAAGTAGTAGTAGTTGTTGTTGTTGTTGTTGCAGTAGTAGTAGTAGTAGTAGTAGTAGTAGTAGTAATAATAGTATTTGTTGTTGTTGCAGCAAAAGTAGTTGTTGTTGCAGCAGTAGTAAAAGTAAATGTTGTTGTTGCTATAGCAGCAGTACTAGTTGTTGTTGTTGTAGCAGTAGCAATAGTAGTTGTTGTTGTTGTTGTTGCTGAAGCAGAAGTAGTAGTAGTTGTTGTTGTTGTATCAGTAGTAGTAGTAGTAGTAGTAGTAGTAGTAGTAGTAAAAGTAGTAGAAGAAGTTGTTGTTGCAGTAGAAGTAGTAGATATTTTCTTGCAGCAGTAGTAGTAATATTTATTGTTGTTGCAGCAATAGTAGTAGTAGTAGTAGTTTTTTGTTGCAGCAGTCATAGTAGTTGTAGTTGTTGTTTTTTTGCAGCATAAGTAGTAGTATTTTTTGTTGTTGCAGCAGCAGCAGTAGTTGTTGTTGTTGTTGTTGTTGTTGCAGAAAAAGTAGTAGTAGCTGTTGTTTCAGCAATAGTAAAAGTACTGTAGTTGTTATTGTTGCAGTAGAAGTAGTAGTTGTTGTTGTTGCAGCAGTAGTAGTAGTAATAGTAGTAGTAGTAGTTTCAGCAGTAGTAGTAGTAGTAGTAGTTGTGTTTGTAACAGCATTTGTAGTAGTTGTTGTTGAAGCACTAGTAGTAATTGTTGTTGTTGTTGCACTGTAGTAGTTGTTGTTGTTGTAGCAGTAGTAATAGTACTGTTTTGTTGTTGCAGAAGTAGTAGTAGTTGTTGTTGTTACAGCAGTAGAAGTAATAGTTGTTGTTGTTGCAGGAGTAGTAGTAGTTGTTGTTGTTGTAGTAGTATTAGAAATAGTAGTAGTAGTTGTTATGATAGCAGTAGTAGAAGTTGTTGTTGTTGATGTTGTTGTTGTTGTTATTGTTGTTGTTGTTGTTGCTGCTGCTGCTGCTGCTGTCGTTGTTGTTGTTGTTGTTGTTGTTGTTGTTGTTGTTTAATGATTACTCGTTAAAGCCGAATTTTGAGTTTTCATAGATGTAACATATTTAATAAGTGGACGCAGTTGTCTGGCATCTTACGGCAAACGTCACTTGAACCTAACGACAACGTGGCGTCTCACCAGCAAAACAAAATCTTGCAACCAATGATATTCAAACTGGTTATTTTTAGCTCCGGCCAGCTGCAAATGTTTTTCATTGGGAAATGAAATGCATTAAATCTAATTCATTTAGGCTTATTACAGTAAAAATGTATATATAAAAGTAGATGTTGTCCTTGTTTTTTTGTTATTGTTTTAGTAATAGTATTACATGTAGTTGTTGTTGTAGGTTAGCAGCAGTAACGGTAGGCATTTTTTTGTAGAAGTAGTAGTAACAATTTTTTATATCAACAGTATTTGCAAAAGAATTGTAGCTTTATTTGTTGTTTTTGTAAAACAAAACATATCTATAACACGTTTGTTAACATATTGTTCATTTTAATTCATTAAATAAATACGGAAAAACATCCATCTGAGAGTGTTTCGTTTAATATTCGTCGGTAAAATTTCTTTTATACTAGAACATTCATTCCTGGAAGGTGATTTGAAAAAAAAATTCAAGATTTGTTTACATAACCAGTGTAATGTAAAAGGTCATTATCTACTTAAAAATACATACTGACTTTATCAAATGTCGTTATATAGTGTTGAATAATAACATCTTACCACAAACACACGTTAAATGTTATTAAAAAGGTTTACACTACAGCATAACTCGTCTCCCAAATTCCGCAGTTGTACTTAATCTCTTTAAAGTTGCCATAATATACAGACTACTTTCCAATGTTACATCTTGCTTTAAAATACAATAAATGGCAATATTAGACTCAAACATGTTTACTAGATTCCTTAATGTTTTTAAGCATTCCTATTTACAATATTATCTTTTATGAATTTACAGGTAAACAGGTTGCATTCAGTGTTACCAGTCCTACGAAACAATTTGTAAAGGGTGTTCCAACATTCAGCAACATCATGACAAACATCGGAGGCGGATACAACAAGGAGACAGGACAATTCACGTGTCCCGTTGCCGGGGTGTATCAGTTCTCGTTCACGGTGCATTCCACAAGTAGTTCAGCAAATGTGTACTGTTGGATCAGACTGAATGGTTCTACTAAAGTGGTCGGTCATGCTTACAAGTCACAGTATTCATCCCATACAGTAACAGTTACATGGGTATTACAGCCGGGTGACGTGGTAGATCTAGGCAGCTGTGGCGGCTGGGGTAGTGTCTCTACATCAGCAGGACGCACCGTGTTTAATGCTGTCTTGATATCAGAAACATAACTGTCGGGCTTGTTTTGTACCAAATAAAGTAACTTACTTTTAACATTCAAGAGAATTGGCGTATATAAGAGGTTCTTTATCTTTTGTGGAGATGAACATGATGTCTTCGTATTGCTCTGGTCGTCGTCAATACATAACTTAAGGATGGAGTAGTATTTATATGAGAAATGTGTTCAATGGTTTTGTTTTTATTATATTTGCATAACATTTAATGTCATCATTGCTTAATTCAATCAACATGTTTATTCATCGTAATTCATTTTTGATAGTAAATGTCTTATCTACACATCCACGTTTTATTGTCAATATAGTGTAATTCTGCTTGAGTTTCTGTTTAAATAAAAAAAATCAACTCGTTTGCGGATGATTCGCACCTTATAATTTTGATTTTAAGTTATTTGTTGATAAATGGATATTGCTCAATGAATTATTTCAAATTAATTCACTGTTAAAAATAGTGAATTATCAATGGCATTTTCATTCTTTTCGGTCTAAAGATACAATTGATGATTTTTGTAAATTATCAATAAGATTTCATTTGTGAAATTCCCTCGAGGATTATCATATTTTGACCATACAATTACATGTAAAATTATCACCCGATATTTCACTAAAATCAACAGTGATTTTCTATATAATCCGAACCTATTGACTTATTTCACTGAAGTCAACAGTGATTTTCTGTATAATCCGGGATTATTTGATTTATTTCAATGAAGTTAACAGTCATTTTCTATATAATCCGGACTTATTGACTTATTTCACCGAAGTCAACAGTCATTTTCTATATAATCAGGACTTGTTGACTTATTTCACTAAAATCAACAGTGATTTTCTATATAATATGGACTTATTGACTTATTTTCACCGAAGTCAACAGTGATTTTCTATATAATCCGGACTTATTGACTTATATAATCTGGACTTGTTGACTTATTTCACCGAAATCGACAGTGATTTTCTATATAATCTGGATTTGTTGACTTATTTCACCACAATCGACAGTGATTTTCTATATTATCCGGACTTATTGACTTATTCCACTGTAGTCAACAGTGATTTCCTATAGAATCTGGACTTAATGACTTATTTCACTAAAATCAACAGTGATTTCCTATAGAATCCGGACTTATCGACTTATTTCACTGAAGTCAACAGTCATTTTCTATATAATCCGGACCTATTGACTCATTCCACTGTAGTCAACAGTGATTTCCTATAGAATCTGAACTTATTGACTTATTTCACTGAAGACAACAGTGATTTTCTATATAATCCGGACTTATTGACTTATTTCACCGAAATCGACTGTGATTTTCTATATAATATGGATTTGTTGACTATTTTCACCGAAATTAACAGTGATTTTCTATATAATCTGGACTTATATTATTAATGTGAACCTGCATTTATATTTATGTGCTTTTGTGCTGCTATAAAAGTAACATGTTCACCCAAAGTGTGGCTAATACAACGTTACATGCAACATCATGTATTCTCCCACATGTACTTATATGTACTCCGTTTACTAAAATATTATGTAATTCTTGCGGAGATGAAGATGGCGAGTATAATTTGTATTTGAATATTGTTTATACAGTTAATTGTGACCTATATGCTTTAAAGTTGAATACTGTATTAATAAACGAATGGCTTTCACTGTAAAACACTGAAACCAAACGAAATGTAAGAAAGCTCCCTGTGTACATATACAAAATGTTGCAATAAGAAAATGAGTCTGTGCTCGTTGATGGTAGCCACTATGAGGTATATTCGATGTTTAACATTGTACAGACATTCTGTTTTAAATTTCACGATTGAAGTTTTGCACCTGCGTAGATGATACATGAAGTTATATTTACAGTTAATATGTTTGCAAACAAAGCTATTAAAACTGTATGGAGTTTTTTAATATTATATATAAATTATGTAAAAAAAAAATAAAAAAAAATTTCACAATGATATACAATACGAATGTAAATTTGTATTAATATTACTCTAAAATGTTTGCCCGTGGGTCACATAGTTATAATATTTCAAACGATAAGAAAGTTTTAATAAAGTATTTTAAAACAAATATAATATGTTTTGCTAATATGTTTGTATATTTGCAGTGAATCCATATTTAATCGCCGTTGTAATAAACATATATCAAATATAACAATAGTGTCTTTATTACTTCTTCAACTGGTATTTTCTCTTCATGGAAATTAAAGAAACTGTTCCTTCTAGATAAAAGAAAACGTGTATTACACGTACAGGAAATAACAAAACATTACTTACTTGCGGAGGTAGACAGTAAATACGAATTCACTGTATGCCATTTCTTTGTTTAATATTTAATACAAAAATAGACTTGTAATTAACACATCATACGTCATTCAATTTGAGTGTCTGATAAAAACCTCAGATGTTTATATATATAAATCTCAGTAGATCCACCCCGTTCTTCAACAAGTTTATTTGAAACTTTCATATATTTTATATGGTCAAAGCTAGGGTCGAACCATGGCCTCAGAGACGTGTAGTGGTATCCAGATCGCACATTATACCACTAGGCTACAGAAGACTCTTTTGTAAATATATGTAAAACATGTATCATCCCTATAGTGAAGTTAATTGAAGACCATTATTATTATGTAGTATTTTATGTTGTCTAAATTTGCTAGAAAGCGACACACGTCGTAAGATCCAGGCTTCTGTCGTGTATATAACCAATATTTTACTGGTTTTATTTTAACCCTTTACTTCATAAAGACGCCTTTGGACACCTCTAATATCGAAAGCATTAATTCACCCCATATCAGCAAGTGGGGAATTATGTTTATATTAACTGACAAGAGTGGAAAATAGTGCAGGAAGTGTTCAGATTGCTCGTCACGAGCAATCTGAACTCTTCCTGGACTGTTTTCAAAGGCATTCGGTGATTGGTGCGGGAAAACGCGTATCTATGGAGTAAAGGGTTAAAATGTATTACGCAGTTGATATGTTCAATCCAACTAAACACTCAAATAAAATTAAATATATAATACCGTTCAATGTTTAATAAATACGCATCATTTTAATCAGCACTGTTTTCGAAATATATTTGCAAAATCAACAAAACATATATTTTCCCCATTTTAAACACATACAATTACGACACATATAATTGGTATTTCGCAAGGAACATAAAAACAAGTTTCTGCAACGGGAGATAACTCGTACACTTGCTTTATAAAGGTTATTCCACATGACCCATTCTTTGAACTTCGTAGGTGTTAAGGAGTATTGTCAGAACACTAACTGCCATTTTAAAAGATCGATTTTGTTAATGCAAATTCGTATATGCAACTCATTTACATGTTTTAATTTTAATCCTAAAAAGCTACCCAAAAGATAGGGAAATGTCCAAGGAACGCCCACGTTTCATCACGAATGGAATTGCGATGCACATATCCGACAATCGTATCGATGCATCGTAGGTCTAAAGAAAACATTGCATCGCAATGTATTGGAAGTTTCATTTAACATCCGATTCACACATCGGTAGAAAGGTGAATCGTGATCCACCGATGCATCGATGAATCGTTACACATCTAGTGCTTAGCTGGTAACATTCAATACACGAGACAAGTCAAATTAAAGAAGAAATAAATGTTACGACGAGTTTTTTTTACTTGACCCAACTAATATGTCTCGATACACATTCAGTAACCTTTTTTTGTATACTTTCATATCGTTTAAGAATGTTAACGATCGACAAAAGTTGCATTCGGTTTAAATAAACTATATCCAATGAAAAATTGGGTGGAGCTAAAAAGCACCGGTTTGCATTTCATTGGTTACATAATCTTGTTTTGCTATGGTTATGTCACGTTGTTATGAGTTTCCCGAGGCGTTTGAAAGCGTAAGTTGCAATGAAAATGTGCTTCCGCAGTCAGTAATTAGGAAGTCCTCGTCGATTACCTCAATACCAAAGGATGATGCAACTGGCCGAGTATGTGCGATTGCTCATTCAGTGCAACGTTGCTTTCAAATCATGACCTTGACTTTGCTGTGTAATGCATATAATATTAAAATAGTAAATTATATAAAAGTTTTATCTTAAACAGTTACAAAATATAATGTAAATATAAGAATTAAAAGTACAACTTTGAATTTCATCTGATGATGAAAAACTTAAGTCTAGTTTAATGTTGCTGAGGAGTTCGGACTTTACGAACATTAAACTAAAATAATGTTTTGCATCACCAGATGAAAACTCAAAATTGTGCCTTTTCTTCTTAATTAAATGAAACGAACGACGTATAACACAGGTTTTGCTACGCCATCACCACTTTTACGGATGTCGCGTTCTTTGATAAGATGACAAAAGTAGTTCCTATTTTTTTTTTGGCACGCTACATGTACAGATTTCATTCAATATCAATAGGGGCAGTGTCATAAAAAACTGTACGCTCTTTCTTCGTAAAATACAAACACATATTACATGCTCACTTTAACATCAGACATCGTATAGTACAAACACATATTACATTCTAACATTAACATCAGATACCATATAACACAAACACATCTTACATTCTCACATTAACATTGTATATAATATAGTACAAACACATCTTACATTCGCACATTAACATTGTATATCGTATAGTAGAAACACATCTTACATTCTCACATTAACATTGTATATCGTATAGTACAAAAACATCTTACATTCTCACATTTACATTAGATTACAAATAGTACAAACATATCTTACATTCTCATATTAGCATTAGATATCGTATAATAAAAACACATATTACATTCTCACATTAACATTGCATATCGTATAGTATAAAAACATCTTACATTCTCACATTTACATTAGATTACAAATAGTACAAACATATCTTACATTCTCATATTAGCATTAGATATCGTATAATAAAAACACATATTACATTCTCACATTAACATTGTATATCGTATAGTAGAAACACATATTACATTCTCACATTAACATTGTATATCGTATAGTACAAACACATCTCACATTAACATTGCATACCGTATAGTAAAAACACAACTTTCATTCTCACGTTAACATTGTACATCGTATAGTACAAACACATCTTACATTCTCACATTAACATTGTTTATTGTATAGTACAAACACATAGCACATTCTCACATTAACGTTGCATATCGTATAGTACAAACACATCTCACATTCTCACATTAACATTAGATTACGTATAGTACAAACACATCTTACATTCTCACATTAACGTTGCATATCGTATAGTACAAACACAATTTACATTCTCACATTAACATTAGATTACGTATAGTACAAACACATCTTACATTATCACATTAACATTGTATATCGTATAGTACAAACACATCTTACATTATCACGTTAACATTGCATATCGTATAGTACAAACACATCTTACATTATCACGTTAACATTGCATATCGTATAGTACAAACACATCTTACATTATCACGTTAACATTGCATATCGTATAGTACAAACACATCTTACATTATCACATTAACATTGCATATCGTATAGTACAAAAACATCTTACATTATCACGTTAACATTGCATATCGTATAGTACAAACACACCTTACATTCTCACATTAGCATTGCATATTGAGTTGTGATAGAGAGTATGTTTTGATATGGAGTGATAGATATTCAGATTTTATAGAGTTAGTAATGATACGTAGTGGAAGGCTTTGATTTGGGATAATCATTGTGTTGTGATAGGGAGTGAATCACAGATATGTAGTGATATATATTAAGTTGTGATAGGGAGTAGGTAATGATATTTAGTGATAAGTATTGCGTTAGGACAGGGAGTGAGTAAGGGTATGTAGTGATAGGTATTGAGTTGGGATAGGTATTGAGTTGTGATTAGGGAGTAAGTAATGATACGTAGTAGTGAGTATTGAGTTGGGAAAGATATTGAGTGATGGGGGTAAGTAATGATATGAAGTTATAGATATTGAGTTGGGATAAGGAGTAAATAGTGATACGTTATGATAGGTATTGAGTTTGGATAGATATTGAGTTATGATAGGGGGTGAGTAATGATATGTAGTGATAGGTATTGAGTTAAAATAGGGAGTAAGTAGTGATATGTAGTGATAAGTATTGAGATGGGGTAGATATTGAGCTGTGATAAGGAGTAAGTAATGATATGTAATGATAGGTATTGATTTTGTATAGATATTGAGTTGTGATAGGGAGTGAATTATGATATGTAGTGATGGTATTGAGTTAGGATAAATATTTAGTTAGGATAGGGAGTAGGTAATGATATGTAGCAGTAGATATTGAGTTGGGATAGATATTGAGTTGTGATATGGAGTAAGTCACTGATATGTAGTGATAGATAATGAGTTGGGATAAATATTGAGTTGGAATAGGGTGTAAGTAATAATATGTAGTGATAGGTATTGAGTTGGGATAGATATTGAGTTGTGATAGGGAGTGAATTATGATATATAGTGATAGGTATTAAGTTGGGATAAATATTGAGTTGGAATAGGGTGTAAGTAATGATATGTAGTGATAGGTATTGAGTTGGGATAAATATTGAGTTGTGATTGTGAGTGAGTATTGATATGTAGGGATAGATATTGAGTTGTAATAGGGAGTAAGAATTGATATGTAGTGATAGCTTTTGAGTTCGGATAGATATTGAGTTGTGATAGGGAGTAAGTAATACTATGTAATGATAGATATTGAGTTGTTATTGGAGTAAGTGATGATATGTAGTGATAGGAATTGAGTTGAGATAGGGGTTAAGTAATGATATGAATTGATAGGTATTGAGTTAGGATAGATATTGAGTTGTGACAGGGAGTGAGTAATGCTATGTAGTGATAGGTATTGAGTTGAGATAGGGAGTAAGTAATGATATGTAGTGATTGTTGTTGAGTTGGGATATATATTGAATTGTGATAGGGAGTAAGTAATGAAATGCTATGATAGGTATTGAGTTTGGATTGATATTGAGTTGTGATAGGGAGTGAGTAATGATATGTAGTGACAGGTATTGAGTTGGGCTATGGAGTAAGTAATTATATGTAATGATAGGTATTGAGTTGGGATATATATTGAGTTATGATAGGGAGTAAGTAATGATATGTAACAATATATATTTAATTGGGATAGATATTGAGTTGGGATAGAGAGTAAGAAATGATATATAGTGATAGGTTTTTAGTTAGGATAGATATTGAGGTGTGATAGGGAGTGAGTAATGATATGTAGGAATTGGCATTGAGTTGTGATAGGGAGTAAATATTGATATGTTGGGTAGTGTAAACAATATTTTATTCACATGAGTATATATATGTAGCATATATTTAACACTGAAGCAATAAAATCATACATTGAACAGTTTTTGTGGAATGAATTCAGAAATAAATTTAGAAGTTTGTGTAGTGACAGGTATTGAATATTAATATTTCTTGCCTACCGGATAAGGATATTTGCATTTTTACCAGGGCTAGATATTTCTATCTCACTCTAGGGCCCAGAGATAAAATTTTAGCGATGTTACTTTGGAACCGTCTAAAGGACGTAACATATGAAATATATGATGTTAATCATTTAATTAAATGTCTTAAAAGCGATTGTTGTAAAATATATAATAATGAATTAAGTAAAAATAAATATTACGTGTATTTGATATGCAAGAAAAGGAATCATTTATGGTTTTTCGGTATGGATATAAAAGTCCAACCCTTGGGATAACTGTTTTTACTGAAATCTGCAAAGCCTCATTCCTGCCAAAACAGTTATCCCTCGGGACGGAATTTTTATATGAACTTCAAACCCATGTAAGATTTTAATAGTATTGAGTAGCGATAGTATTTATAGCCGAGTAGTGATAGATATTGAGTTATGATAGGGAGTGAGTAATGCTATGTAGGGATTGATATTGAGTTGCGATAGGTAGTGAGTAATTATATGTAAGGATAGGTATTGAGTTGTGATAGGGAGTAAGTATTGCTACGTAGGGATAGATATTGAGTTGTGATAGGGAGTGAGTAATGATATGTAGGGATAGATATTGAGTTGTGATACGGAGTGATTAACGATATGTAAGGATAGGTATTGAGTTGTGATAGTGAGTGAGTAATGATATGTAAGGATAGGTATTGAGTTGTGATAGGGAGTGAGTAATGCTATGCAAGGATATACATTGATTTGTGATTGGGAGTGAGTAATGAAATGTTGGGATATGTATTGAGATGTGATAGCGAGTGAGTAATGAAATGTATTGAGTTGAGATAGAGAGTAATGATATGTTAGGCTATACATGTATATTGAATATTAATATGTATTGAGTAGAGATAGTATTTATAGTTCAGAAGTGATAGGTATTGAGCTGTAATAGGGAGTGAGTGATGATATGTAGGGATATGTATTGAGCTGTGATAGGGAATGGATATAGGGATATGTATTGAGCTGTGATAGGGAGTGGGTAATGATATGTAGGGATATGTATTGAGCTGTGATAGGGAGTGTGTAATGATATGTAGGGATATGTATTAAGCTGTGATATGGAGTAATGATATGTAGGGATATGTATTGAGCTGTGATAGGGAGTGGGTAATAATATGTAGGGATATGTATTAAGCTGTGATAGGGAGTGAGTAATGATATGTAGGAATATGTATTGAGCTGTGATAGGGAGTGAGTAATGATATGTAGGGATACGTATTAAGCTGTGATAGGGAGTGAGTAATGATATGTAAGGATAGGTATTGAGCTGTGATAGGGAGTGGGTAATGATATGTAGGGATATGTATTGAGCTGTGATAGGGAGTGAGTAATGATATGTAGGGATATGTATTGAGCTGTGATAGGGAGTGGGTAATGATATGTAGGGATATGTATTAAGTTGTGATAGGGAGTGAGTAATGATATGTAGGGATAGGTATTGAGCTGTGATAGGGAATGGGTATAGGGAAATGTATTGAGCTGTGATAGGGAGTGGGTAATGATGTAGGGATATGTATTTAGTTGTGATAGGGAGTGGGTAATGATATGTAGGGATATGTATAAAGTTGTGTTAGGGAGTGAGTAATGATATGTAGGGATAGGTATTAAGCTGTGATAGGGAGTGGGAAATAATATCTAGGGAAATGTATTAAGCTGTGATAGGGAGTGAGTAATGATATGTAGAGATATGTATTGAGCTGTGATAGGGATGATAAGTAGAGATAGATATTGAGTTGTGATAGGGAGTGAGTAATGATATGTAAGTATAGATATTGAGTTGTGATATGGAGTGAGCAATGATTTGTAGAGATAGATATTGATCTGTGATAGGAAATGGGTAATGATTTGAAGGTATATATATTGAGCTGTGATAGTGAGTGAGTAAGGATATGTAGGGATATGTACTGAGCTGTGATAGAGAGTGAGTAATGATATGTAGGGATAGGTATTGAGCTGTGATATGGAGTGAGTGACGATATGTAGGGATAGGTATTGAGCTGTGATAGGGAGTGGGTAAGGATATGTAGGGATATGTATTGAGCTGTGATAGGGAGTGGGTAATGATATGTAGGGATAGGTATTGAGCTGTGATAGGGAGTGAGTGATGATATGTAGGGATATGTATTGAGCTGTGATAGGGAGTGGGTAAGGATATGTAGGGATATGTATTGAGCTGTGATAGGGAGTGAGTAATGATATGTAGGGATATGTATTTAGCTGTGATAGGGAGTGGGTAAGGATATGTAGGGATATGTATTTAGTTGTGATAGGGAGTGAGTAATGATATGTAGGGATATGTATTTAGTTGTGATAGGGAGTGGGTAAGGATATGTAGGGATATGTATTTAGCTGTGATAGGGAGTGTGTAAGGATATGTAGGGATATGTACTGAACTGTGATAGGGAGTGAGTAATGATATGTTGGGATAGGTATTTAGTTGTGATAGGGAGTGGGTAAGGATATATAGGGATATGTATTGAGCTGTGATAGGGAGTGAGTAATGATATGTAGGGATATGTATTGAGCTGTGATAGGGAGTGAGTAATGATATGTAGGGATATGTATTTAGCTGTGATACGGAATGGGTATAGGGATATGTATTGAGCTGTGATAGGGAGTGGGTAATGATATGTAGGGATATGTATTTAGTTGTGATAGGGAGTGGGTAATGATATGTAGGGATATGTATAAAGTTGTGATAGGGAGTGAGTAATGATATGTAGGGATAGGTCTTAAGCTGTGATAGGGAGTGGGAAATAATATGTAGGGAAATGTATTAAGCTGTGATAGGGAGTGAGTAATGATATGTAGAGATATGTATTGAGCTGTGATAGGGATGATATGTAGAGATAGATATTGAGTTGTGATAGGGAGTGAGTAATGATATGTAGGTATAGATATTGAGTTGTGATATGGAGTGAGTAATGATTTGTAGAGATAGATATTGATCTGTGATAGGGAATGGGTAATGATTTGAAGGTATATATATTGAGCTGTGATAGTGAGTGAGTAAGGATATGTAGGGATATGTATTGAGCTGTGATAGGGAGTGAGTGATGATATGTAGGGATAGGTATTGAGCTGTGATAGGGAGTGGGTAAGGATATGTAGGGATATGAATTGAGCTGTGATAGGGAGTGAGTAATGATATATAGGGATAAGTATTGAGCTGTGATAGGGACTGAGTGATGATATGTAGGGATAGGTATTGAGCTGTGATAGGGAGTGAGTAATTATATGTAGGGATAGGTATTGAGCTGTGATAGGGAGTGAGTGATGATATGTAGGGATAGGTATTGAGCTGTGATAGGGAGTGGGTAAGGATTTGTAGAGATATGTATTTAGCTGTGATAGGGAGTGGGTAAGGATATGTAGGGATAGGTATTTAGTTGTGACAGGGAGTGGGTAAGGATATGTAGAGATATGTACTGAGCTGTGATAGGGAGTGAGTAATGATATGTAGGGATAGGTATTGAGCTGTGATAGGGAGTGAGTTATTATATGTAGGGATAGGTATTGAGCTGTGATAGGGAGTGGGTAATGATATGTAGGGATATGTATTGAGCTGTGATGGGGAGTGGGTAATGATATGTAGGGATAGGTATTGAGCTGTGATAGGGAGTGAGTGATGATATGTAGGGATTTGTATTGAGCTGTGATAGGGAGTGAGTAAGGATATGTAGGGATATGTATTGAGCTGTGATAGGGAGTGAGTAATGATATGTAGGGATATGTATTTAGCTGTGATAGGGAGTGGGTAAGGATATGTAGGGATATGTATTTAGTTGTGATAGGGAGTGAGTAATGATATGTAGGGATATGTATTTAGTTGTGATAGGGAGTGGGTAAGGATATGTAGAGATATGTATTTAGCTGTGATAGGGAGTGGGTAAGGATATGTTGGGATATGTACTGAGCTGTGATAGGGAGTGAGTAATGATATGTAGGGATATGTATTGAGCTGTGATAGGGAGTGAGTAATGATATGTAGGGATATGTATTTAGCTGTGATAGGGATTGGTTAAGGATATGTAGAGATATGTATTGAGCTGTGATAGGGAGTGAGTAACGATATGTATGGATAGGTATTTAGTTGTGATAGGGAGTGGGTAAGGATATATAGGGATATGTATTGAGCTGTGATAGGGAGTGAGTAATTATATGTAGGGATAGGTATTTAGTTGTGATATGGAATGGGTAAGGATATATAGGGATATGTATTGAGCTGTGATAGGGAGTGAGTAATGATATGTAGGGATAGGTATTTAGTTGTGATAGGGAGTTTAGTAATGATATATAGGGACATGTATTGAGCTGTGATAGGGAGTGAGTAATGATATGTAGGGTATGTATTGAGCTGTGATAGGGAGTGAGTAATGATATGTAGTTATAGATATTGAGTTGTGATAGGGAGTGTGTAATGATATGTTGGGATATTTATTGAACTGTCATAGGGAGTGTGTAATGATATGTAGGGATATGTATTGAGCTGCGATATGGAGTTGGTAATGATATGTAGGGATAGGTATTGAGTTGTGATAGGGAGTGAGTAATGATTTGTAGGGATATGTATTGAGTAGTGATAGTGAGTGGGTTATGATATGTAGGGATATGTATTAAGTTGTGATAGGGAGTTGGTAATGATATGTAGGAATATATATTGAGTTGTGATAGGGAGTGGGTTATGATATGTAGGGATAAGTATTGAGTTGTGATAGGGAGTGAGTAATGATAGGTAATGATTGTCTATTGAATGCTCATAAACCTTTTTTTCCATAGATGTTGTCTCTGATGATGCATAGTGACGTTGAGTATATTTGTATTCATTTAGGTGATAACCTACATCTTTGTTTATTCATGTTTACAGCATTGAAATTAAAAATGTGATAATTTCTTTTATAATATTTGTTCATTCGTTGACGATATTCATTTTTTTCTCTTTAAAACTAAACTGTAAGCGGTAACTGCTGCTACATTAAGTATATAACGGCACATTGACCAACTAAATCATTTATGCGTATACAGTGTTTTATATTTTCCATCAAATATTTACAGACGTGTTGCATTGAAAACATATAATACATGATTGTTTTATTATGTCAGTAATAGTTTAAAAAAGAAACACATAGAAACGAAGTCCTTTCTGTAATTCGATCAGAATTATAGTATAATTGCTATTTGATAGGTGTTGCAAATATTTAAGTCCATTTTCTTAGTACAGTAATAAGACTTCTGTGGTGTAACTGGAAAACACATCCACTGTTTTAGCGGAGGTTCCAGGTTCGAATCCTGGCAGAACTAAACTTTGAAAATAATGGCTTAAATATTATTGGCAAAAAAACATCATACAATAGTTTTATATATATTAAAAATATGTTATTGAAATTCATATTATTTAATGACTTTTTTAAAACAGTTCATTGCAGACACAGTGGTTAAGCACTAAAGTGATGAATCTTTTAACTGTTAATATAAGAAAGTTTGAAGTTAATCCTAAGACATCGTTACAGTTATTTGATGCATTTGTAATTTCTATTCTTAATTATAGAAGACGGGTATGGGGATTTATGAAATCAAACGAATTTGGATGCATTCACTTAAAATTTTGCAAAATCTTCACATTCATTAAGAAATGAGACAGGGTGATATGGGGTTGAAAGACTATGCCAGATATGTAATAATAATGATACTGAAGACGATTTCACTTTGTTTTAATAAACAAATATTTTAACTAAAATAAAATTAAAAGTTTATTAGGAATTTTATTACATAGGACCAAATATGTTAAAGTTGATAATATAACTGCAATCTATGAATAAAAGAAAACTTTCCGAAGCTTTTTTAATAAGGCGATCAATTCTAAATATTATTTCTTAAAATTTGCATTATTATGTTCATTCTCATCATTTTGTTGTCGACACAACTATCTATAATTTTATAAAATGATTATAACACGTTTTATTACAGAGATTAATTTAAAGTAATCTGCATACCTGTCAACTGTAATGAATATTTGATGTTTATAATTGTGCTTAATCAGGTTTATGTTAATTATCCAACTATATTAATGAAGCTTGTTTTTAAATGGGAACACAATAAACAAACAAATACATGTAACATGATATGTGACTATGTCATATTAGTCATAATATGACTACAGTATAATATATAAACTGTAATTAGATTGTAAAGTAAGTATTCGCTGTGACGAACATTCTAAGTTATTTTTTTCCAATCGAGTCTGTAAATTTCAAAGAATTATACATTGATTTTATTACATTATAAATTCAACCCCTAATTCCAATTGTTATTAGTTTAAACCATATATTTTGGTGAACTAGGTAAAATGCCTTGGAAACATCTATGAAAGCACAGAACAACTTTTCTTTCCAATTGATAGAAAGTGTATAAGCCCATGTTGAACAAAAATTGGTCGCATGTACCAATTTAAGCCCTAAAACCAACCTAGGCTTTGACATACACATACTTTTCTATGCCCATTTATTTAATCTGTTATCTATTAAACAAGCAAAGAGCACCTAAACCCATACATGAATGAAGAGTATTTAGTTAGGAGTATGTTAAATAGATTTTATATCTGATACACAAATTAATTCATTTCAATGATTTTTTAAGGTTTTAAATTTACATGTATCACAATTTCATAAAAAGTGTCAAGGTATAACGATTAATCTCTATTATCTAATTTTACTCCCAGATACAAAGTATATGGGGGCTATATAGGAGTCACGCTCGTCGGTTGGTCTGTCGGTCCGTCTGTGGACAATTTTTGTGATCCCTATTTCTCAGCAACCATTGGTCGGAATTCAATGAAACTTCACAAGGGTGACAGGTATCAAGCTTAGTTGTGCATATTATCGGCAAGTTGTGCGATAATAATATTTCAATGAGTTATAGCCCTTTGAATTTTTCATACATATTGTTTGTGGTCGCTATTTCTCAGCAACCATTGGCTGGAATTCAATAAAGCTTCACAAGAGTGATTGGTTCCAAGCCTAGTTGTGTATGTCATTGTTATGTTGCACACGAATATTTTTTTCAATAAGATATGGCTCTTTGAATTTTTCAGTCATTTTTAGCTCGCCGGGATGAATTTCCAGGAGAGTTATTGCCATAACCCCGGCGTCTTCGACGGCGGCGTCGGTAGACACCCAGGTTAAACTTTTGCGTTTAGTTGCGTTTAAGTTTTGGTGTTTTCCTCCAATCTCAATTTTTGCATAGGTGGTGAGTTTTATCCCATAGGCGAGCTTTGTTTTCTTCTGACAGCTCTTGTTTTGTGGTCGCTATTTCTCGGCAACTTTTGGCTGGAATTCAATGAAACTTCATAAAAGTGGTTTGTACCAAGCCTAGTTGTGCATAGTGTTGCGTCTGAATACTTTTTCAATGAGTTATGACCCTTAGATTTTTTCAGACGTTTTTTTGTTGTTGCTGTTTCTCTGCAGCCACTGGCTGGAAATCAATGACACTTCACAAAAATGATTGGTTACTCCAATTGGTTCATTGTGTCAAAGCAGGCAGCAAAAGGGTGCAATAACTGTGTCAGAGCACCATCTTGGGGTATTCATCACATTAAGTGATATTTTATTGTCTCTGTCTGTCCATGTGTGCGTACATACGTGCGTACGCCCATCTGTAACACATTTGTCCTAAACATAACTATAAAACTATTCAAGCGATTTCGTTGAATTTTCACACAATGACAGAAAACATTGAGAGGAAGTGCAGTATACAACAACCATAACTCACACTTGCTTACTTATTGCATTATATCCCTTTACTTGCCCTGTGTATAACTCTAAAAGTTCTGGAAGCAATTTATTCAAACTATTCAAGCGATTTTTTTTAATCTTCACACAACGACAGAGAACATTGAGAGAAAGTGCTGTGTACAAGAACCTAAACTCATCTTTGCTTTCTTTTTGAATTATCTCCCTTTATTGATTAACACTTTTCAAAACTATTCAAGGGACAGAAGATATAAGAGGAAGTGTAGCATACAAGAAGCATAATTCTACCTTGCTTACTTTTTTAATTATCTCCTTTATTAAATTGCCTTGCCCTGGGCATAACTCTAAATCTAAAAGTGTGAAAACAATGTATTCAAACTGCATAAAAAGACACAGGACATTTTTCAATTATCCCAATTTATCACTTTTAGTATACTTGTCATAAAGATTACAGAAGAACTATTCAAAGGATTTGGTTCATATTTCACACAATGATAGAGAACATTGAGAGGAAGTGCACTGTCTAAGAACTAAAGCTCTATCTTGCCCATTTCTTTAATTATCTCCCTTTATCATATTTTATTATGCTTGTTCGGAACATAACTTAAAGCTCATTAAACTTCCGAAACGATCATTTTTAGTTTTAATTGAAGTCTGTTTTACTCTTCAGATGCAATAATACATGTTTATTTAATCACTGAGAGAATTAAAAATGAAATAATAAACATAAAGCACAATATTAGTACATAATTAAGAACGGGGTTTGTTTACAAATTAATGTTCATCTCTGTCCGATAAACACCATCGGCAGAAAACAGGGAGTTACGAAGCTTGTTCGGAAACGCGTCGGTCGGTTATATATGATCAATTCACTTTAGAGAGAAACTTAGTATGGGGAACTGTAGAGGATGCAGTTAAACATTAAATAACCGCTTGCGGTTTGATTTCCCCTCAGTGTATTGATCAGCTGGAACCCATGAGCTAATCTATTGCACGTAAGCGACGATTTGTTCATATAAAATCAAAAATAAAATTACATTTTTAATAACTGTACTAAACAAACCACCTTTGGGAGCCTCTCAGTATTAACTGCGATAAAGTGATATGTGACGTAATAGTGCGTGCGATAGTATCATGCGAATATGCAAGGGATGATCCTGAGCAAGAGTTACTAGACCAAACTAGTATTCCATACTCATTGTTATTCAGTGCGGTTAAATAATATAATGTCACTGCGTACTACGTTCGATACAGTTTTATTGCACACATCAATAAATATTTAAAAAAAAACAAAAAAAACAAAACAAATAACGATACATAATATTAATGAAGTCATAACTTTTCTAATTCTGTTAATCTAACAGTCCTAATCCACACACTACCACTGCAGTATTCATTTGTGCACTTTCGAACACTAGCGGAGGTAGAGTCTGAAAGCAACATAGTCATTACAGACTCACAAAAATGAAAACAAAAGTTAAAAGCTCGGTCCGCTCGTCTAAGAAATACACATCGATTGCAGTTATTTATTTTCTTGCTTTTTTTTAAGCAGTCACTAAGGGATCTACAAGAATGGTTTTAGCAATTCTATCAACTCATTTAATTACAATCATTTTTGATATTGTCAAAAAGTGTGCATTTCGGAAGTTTAATGAGGCTTTAAAAAGTGTTTAGTGATTTAGTTGATACTTCACACAATGATAGATTACATTGAGAGAAAGTGCACCGGCACTAGCAGGAATCGCACTCGCAACGCTGATATTATTTGGATCAATATTTAACAAGAAAATCATGTTTCATCGCGTTTTTTTGTTAATTGCTAAACATCTACTGGTATAATGACACTCCTTTATGACAGTGATCTGATCAGCTCCTGTAACTAATATGCATATGATTACATTAAATTGGCTCGTTTTGGTCACCTTCCACACAAAAATTTGCTTCGGTTGGGAGATTGGCCATGTCCAACATGGTTGTTGTTCCCTTTCAAAATGTAAACAGTTACATCCCTTTGACAAAATAAAATAACTATTTTCTTTTATTGACATCAAATGATGGACAATGAGCAAGTTTGATTTTTCAAAAGTTCGAATATAAAGTTTTTTGTATAAATGACGATGGTTATCTTTTTGTTCAATGTCAGAAAGTTTTTTTCAGATGACCGGAACCAGGCTGTGTCTTTATGTTGTTACCATGAAATGTGTAGGGAAGGTCTCAACTCTTTATCAGTGACCCTCTATGTTTTTTGATGAGTCAAATACCCTAAAACGTTCGTCTGCCGGAATCGAAGCATTCAGCCAATAAAATACAACGCCAGAGTGATTCTAACTGGCACACTGCTTAGTCATTTCTACCTGAAGATAATTTATTATTATTTTTCTATATATTCATAACAACTTGTGGGAGTTAGGAAGAAGAATTATTTAGTATGTTTTTTGTTAAACATTTACTTAATAAGTACACAACTGCATTCTTTCCTTCTCAATTTAATATCATAAAAAGTAGAAGGTCTTCTGTTTTGTATATGTAGAGTTGAAGTTTCAACTTTTTTCACTAGTATCTTAGTTACATAATGGTGGTAAAGCACACCTTGTCATTCCTGGGATCAGCTAGGAGTTCAACCAGAGCTACAACACACATTGTCTCTGCAAGTAAACATCTGATTCCCCATATATGAATTGGATGATTCCTGGCCTTAGGAACAATGTCCTTGGCCAATCATCACGGAATGTGGCCGAGAGTGGAATCAAGTTACTGACCGAGCTAACTAGGCACTTCTAGAACTTTAAAGGCCCAAAATATCTGCCGGGCTGATTTGTTTACCTGTCAGTTATGGTAGAGTGTTCTAGAAATACACCATTACTCTGCTGTTGAAATGTTTATAAACACAGATCCATGTGTATTTGTTTACAATTTAGAGTGCATGACTTCATAACCTCCATCCTATAATTTCATATTTTTGGCAGCTGCATATAACACACTTTTTCAGAAATATTTTTTACCCATTATATGTATAGACAATAATCTAGTAGTATGCAAAATTATAACAAAAACAATGCGGTGGTGACTTTCTAATTTTGAAAAAGGGTTGTCTGATTAGAATCGTGTATATTTTTATATTAAACGTGCCCAAGAATCATCTTGCGGCTTTTATATTGCAAGTGGGGCTTTAATATGAAGCTTCTCGCTGTGAGATGAGGACAGACAAGAAATGCTGTTATTTCCAATGTAATTAACCTGCACTTTCCTCTACTGATTATGGTGATAATTGATCAATTTAACGGTTCAGTACTGAAGTACACTTTACGAGACTATTTGTTTATTGATTTCTTTTTTATTTTGCATATTTTCAAGATACTTGACACCACTGACTTGTTAAACGATATTAGTTCTTTTTTAATATTTTTACTGTTAATTTAATGCAAGGTTGTACCATTTTAACATTCAATTGGCTATGATCGATATTTTTTTTGAGGCCGAAATTTATTATCTTTTGACTCATTTTTTTAATAACAATAAGAAGGAAAACTATAAGGTGATAATTACTGTCAAGCTAATAGTTAAAATGTTGCACAGTGCTTTTTAAACAGCCCACGGACACTGCCTCATATCATAAAATATGCGCGATATGTTACTACCGGAAGTGACCCGGTATCAATAAACAAACGCTGTAGACATTGTAAGATCGAATTTAAAATGGAAACTTCACATAATGCTAGATAGATAATTTGTCTTAAAATGAACTGTAAACAAAACATAACAAACAATTTGAAGATTGATTGTATTAGTTATAACTGAAAAGTGATTCGTTAACACGTGTGACACTGTAGATCTAATATAATAAAATCAATGGTGAAACTTTTACATAATAATTATAGTTCAGTATAGAAACTTTGGGACGAATAAGTATATCCGTTACCTTTGGAAACTTTGGGTATTTAGCTAAGTCATGAGCAAAAATCACTTTATAAAATCTGGACCACCATACAAATTTAGCCAAGCAATTCTAGATTCTTCTGAATATTCCAGACTCATAACTAGTATAATCAAGGACTTATATATCTCTATATAATTCCTTGGTATAATTAAGTGTATAAAATAATTCTGTATCAATGTAGAATAAATATGCATTAAAACAGAAACAATTTATTGAAGTATGCTACAAGTTTTTTGTTTTCTTTGATAATTTGAGGCACACATAAATTGTAAATGACCGGCTTTAAGTACAACCCGATTACTATTCATACAGATACGCACTTACGATAAATTACATTCAGGAAAGATAATTTCAAAATAAATATCAGTTTCATTAAAAACATAACTTCCTAAATTCCTATACACACATTTTCCATCTCTTAAAATAATAACACACACTTTCTTCAGCTTACTGTGTTGCGAACCGATGACCTAGTTATCGTAATAGTCAAAGCATATCCTAATGAATTTCCATCAACATTTTGTATATGTTCGAAAAACATATAATCTGCGTCGGGTTTTTTATTCTTTTTTTGTAATTGATATAAAATATATCGGAATGACATCTTAAACTAATCTTATACATTTAATTTACTGTATTTCTGTGTTTTTGCAAAAGATTCTGTCGAGCGGTTTTCATGAAAAAGTAAAATATAAATGATTTTGTACTTAGTGTCCGTTTAAAGTTGCAAGATATTCTCACCATTCTTTAACATTTTTTCTCTTAAATGTTTTTATTTAAACTTTGTTATGCATTTAATTCATCACAATCAACTCTGTATTCTCTTAAAAAGATATAGTTGTACTATGTCGATTTATAGATAAACTTTTGTCTGAAACATTACGGCGTTTTGTTTCTCCTTAAGATACTTTCTCCCTATTATCCATATATATCTTATGTTTTCTCTTCCTAAGGTAGCATATTCTGATATATATACAGACCAGAATACGGCGAGCTTTCCTAGCTACAATGCAAACCATAGACACAATATCAAGGCCTCTGCCAAACCAATAAATTTGGTGTCGACCATGACTTATATACTATGGAATTACATGCAACACACCTGGACAGGGTGAACAAATTTACATACATGAACTGATAGCTTTATATGAGTATGATCGAGTTAAGGTTTCATGTATACTCATATGCTATATAAAGGACAGATTTATAAACTCGTTGGATCATATAGATACAGTGAATTCGTATATATTAAATTTCATAAAGGGAGATAACTAAATTCACAACAACGGAATTTACGATTTTGGGGATCTTTTCAGATGCTCATTCACAATACATGATATATACGGACGGACGGAGCTGTGACCTTGAACTTTGACGAACAGACCCATGTCGTTTGCATGATACATTGTCTTGTCCTAGTGAACATTTGTGCCAAGTTATTTAAAATTCCAATAACAACTAAAGAAATACAGTCCGGACAAGAGGAACTACAGTGTAAACATTGGATTTTCAAACACTTGACACTGTTTATACGAACCAACATAATGTTATGACTGCTAAACACAATACTTAATACGACCCAACATAATGCTATGACAGCCAAACACACTTTTTATACGACCCAAGAAAATGATAGGACAAGCCAACACAATAACCCCCTAACCAAAGACAATGCACGACAACCCAACATAATAATACAATGACCCATTAAGATGTCAATGCTGAATATAAGACAGCTCTGGCGTTCCATACTGCTTATATCAGCTCTGTGGTTCCTCAGATGAAGTGATAAATAATAATAACATCAATATAAGTGAGTCATATTGTTTATTGTATAAAATCTTACTTGTGAAACGTTAATTACTCATCTATACTTTCTGAGAAGACGTTGTTATACTATTGCTATGCTACGCAGACGATAAACCCAGATAGGATAGATATAAATGATGGCCGACATCTGGAATAAAACGTAATTGTGAAACTTGGCAGTTTGACTGCATTTATTATTAATGTTGACACCATCGTAAGATCTGGTTATGCGCCATTTATTACGTAAGACGCAGTTTCTTATAGAACAACGCAACATGAGTTTCATATGAATACTTTCAAAACTATTGCAAAAATGACATTGTTACATGTGAATGGTTAATAGTCATGGACAAGTGTGTTTATTGGTTCGGTTTAAGTTCAACAAACAGCCACTCCTTCCTTCAGTGTTAACAATTTATCAGTAAAATATGTTTAATCTTATAGTTTCTTAGTATAAAGTTTAAACACATGGCTTACACGTTCGTCCTAGATAGTGTACGTACGACTCTTGGTTGTGAAACGTATATGTTTGACGAATATGCAACCTTAAGGGTAGAATATAAATATAAGCTTGTACAGTGGTCTTGCAATGCTGTAAATGCTGCCTACGTACTGGCATCATAATGGAAGTATTTGTTCTAAAATGGACTAGCCTAAAAATGTATTACATGAGCATACATGATATACAATAAAGTAAAAAAGAATGAACTTCTTAGCTTAAATTGATGTATACTGATTTATTTGAGCTTGCTTACGTAATAAACCAGTGGAAACAAAGTATACATGAAGATCAATTGTTACTATTTGTCCATTGCAATGTTTGATTTAGTAGTTATTTATTGTTCGTATTCCTCTCATGTCCATAACATTTAGTGTAACTTTTAAATCGTTATGTGTTTTATAATTGTTAATATATGTAGTAGTAGTAATAGTAGTAGTAGTAGTAATAGTAGTAGTAGTAGTAGAAATGGAAGTAGTAGTTTGATTTAGTAGTTGCTACTTATTGTCCGTATTCCTCTCATGTCCATAACATATAGTGTAAGTGTAACTTTTAAATCGTTATGTGTTTTATAACTGGTAATACATGTTGTTGTAGTAGTAGTAGTAGTAGTAGTAGTAGTAGTAGTAGTAGAAATATAATAAGTGGTTTGATTAAGTAGTTGGTACCTATTTTCCGTATTCCTCTCATGTCCATAACATATAGTGTAATTTATAAATATTTAGGTGTTTTAAAGTACTGCCAAGGGATGATAATACTAACATGGTAAAATGTAATACCAGTTGTAGAATCAGTAGTATTATTTATCGTCTTTGAAAATAAATATCATATGGATCGAAACTGATGAAAACAATTGATTTGTTACGCATATATGACCTTGAATGTATGTAATACAGGGCTTTTCGATCATATAAAACAGGTATGTCTCTTTATAACGAAAGTTCGGCCTACATTCCGGGGTAGTCTCATGTCACATTTGCATCGTCTAAATATATGATTTTCAGAATAATAGTAAGATGAAAGTTTATCAAAATTGTTGTGTGTCCCTCTAAAACACATTTATCCTAATCTTTAAATAATGGCTTTGTTATCGAATAGCGAGTCTACGCGCAATATATTACACTTCATGTTTTGATGACAGCATTGGCAAATGTTTAAACATTCGGTAGAAAACATCGCAACTTGCTATCAGTTGTTCACAATGTCTGAGAATACTTGGAATGCTGGTTTCCCTCTAACCATATATAGACAAGGAATGCGTTTGGAATGAATCACAGCATCACCAAGGTTTTGTGGATCATATGTTTGTTTTATTATTCACCAGATTTTGCGTCGTTACAAATTTAGTTCAAATCAATGGAGAAGAAACCAAATAGTAAAAAACGGTAGTCAGGTGCTACCATGATTCCATGGTGTGACTATTATAAAATAATTGTGTTGATGTTTCTGTATTTCACCTGCACATCGTGGTAACTGACATCATCGATAGGAATAAATAATATACTTATCAACTTTATATATCAATCATATATTTATAATATATTTATCAACTAAGCTGAGGCTCTGAAACAGATATCAGATACCAACATGAGACGTTGCTTGTAACACATGGCTAACTGGGCCCCTGGTACAGATGCCAGATACCAACATGAGACGTTGCTTGTAACACATGGCTAACTGAGGTCCTGGTACAGATGCCAGATACCAACATGAGACGTTGCTTGTAACACATGGCTAACTGGGCCCTGGTACAGATACCAGATACAAACATGAGACATGGCTAATTGAGGCCCTGGTAAATATGCCAGATACCAAGATGAGGAGTTGCTTTTAACACATGGTAAATTGAGGCCCTGGCACACATGTGAGATACCAAGATGAGAAGTTGCTTTTAACACATGGCAAACTGAAACCCTTGTACAGATGCCAGATACCAAGATGAGAAGTTGCTTTTAACACATAGCAAATGAGGCTCTGGTACAGATGCCAGATACAAAGATAATAAGTTGCTTTTAATACATGGCAAACTAAGGCCCTGGAACAGATGTCAGATAACAAGATGATAAGTTGCTTTTAACACATGTCAAACTGAGCCTCTGGAACAGATGCCAGATGCCAAGAATAGAAGTTGCTTGTAACACATGGCAAACTGAGACTGGTACAGATGCCAGAAATTAGATGAGAAGTTGCTTTTAACACATGGCAAACTGACACCCTGGTACAGATGCCGGATGCCCCTTGTGCAGATGCCAGTTGCCAAGATAAGAAGTTGCTATTAACTCATGGCAAACGGACACCCTGGTACAGATGTCGGATACAAAGATGAGAAGTAGCTTTAAACACCTGGTAAACTGAAGCCTTGGTACAGATGCAAGATACCAAGATGAAAAGAAGTTGCTCTAACACATGACAAACTGAGCCCCTGGTACAGATGCCAAATGCCAAGATATTTATTTGCTTGTAAGATATGGCAAACTAAGTCCCTGGTACAGATACCTGATACGAAGATGAGAATTTGCTATTATTACAGGGAAAACTGAGGCCCTGGTACATATGCCAAAAACCAAAATGAGAAGTTGCTTTTAACACATCAAACAAAGCCCCTGGTACAGATGCCAGATGACAAGATGAGATGTTGCTTGTAACACATGGCAAACAAAGGCCCGATATGAGAAGCTATAACATATGGCAAACGTAATATTGTCACCGTCCGCTCGTTCTGCAATGTTTAATGTTTGAATTGGCTAGCACGTTTGTCCTAGATAGAGTACTAACCTTGATTGTAAACAATATATAGTTTACTGATATCCACTATATACACATGGCAATGTAGCCATTTTATTCTAACTATTTCAGAAAATTATTTATCCAGACCTTTAGATATTCTCTGGAAAGGGTCATTAATCTTCATAAAGGGCTACTAATGTTTCAGTAGTAATAATGGGGCATGAATATTAACTTTTTGATAAATGTGATGAGTGAAAAAAATATGTTTAAAATTAGCAGTTTTATTTAATGAATTCTGCGATAACAAAATATAATACAATGGAAGGTATCATTTTTCTCACAATTGTAGGTACAGTTGGAGGCACTGTAATGTTTTCTCTGATACTGGCAAATATAATATATGCACAAGACTTGGTTTGTGTTTAAGCCGTTTAATTCATTTAACCGCTAACTTCTACTCTTATACTACCTCTAACAGTCCATTCATACACAAACTATCTTATCGTTAGTGTGTGGTTCTATAATTATACTCATGAATATGTAGTATATGGTTACAATCCTACAGGCACATGCGACAAAAAGTATAAAGCATTTCATTTTCATCATAATGGGACACCTAAAGTATAAATAAACGACAAAAATTTCTTAAATATGAAGTTTCAGATGATTATACTTGGATATCGACATTTGCATAATTTAAAATTACCAATATGTCCCTTTAATGCATTGAATTATAACAAAGTAAACGACGAACGATATCTCGACCAAAAAAATTATATGCCACTTGGTAGTTCAATAATTTAAACTAGTTTAGTATTGGCATCGTCGTTCTGAAAGTGTGCCAATGAAAGTGATACTGAGTACTGTAACCTGAATTAAATGCTATTCATATAACTGTCATGCACGTGCAAGGTATTCTGTTTATTAGTTTATGTCAGTTTGTCGTTAATTAATAAAGAATATTCTACGCAGTATCAATTTGTAAATCTGTTATGTTATAGTAAGGTAAACTACATCTTCTCCGTGTTCAAAGCTGAAAGGGGCAAATCCTTTGTAAATAACATTGTTCTACTAATAAATGATAATAACGGCGTACTTAAAAGTTATTTTCACAAAACTTTTTTGTGATATAAACTAAAGTTGCAGCTCATCATTATACAAGTGAGAGCGCACAATGTGATATCTTGATACCGTGTAACAACACATACTCCTGGTTATATTGCAAGTAGTTGCTAGCGTTACCATTGAATTAAGTAACTCTAAGTTAAGAGAAAATATTACAATTGTACATGACAGGACTATAACCATCACATCAACGAAATAATACGTCACTGGTTATATTTCCACATCCTCTTTTGTTTCGTATAAATATGCCATCTTCCACTATTTCCCAAAGCGATGATACCAGTTCAGTGTACTTTCAGTACAATTATCTTTGTGCGTTTTTATAGTGTCCTTGGACTGATATGTACCTAAACGCGAACAAGGTGGTAAACAACAAAAAACTCTGATAAAAAGTTGAAGCAACAGTTGCGGAATATTCAGTGGCAAACAAGACAAACATCTAACTTATGCTGTAATAACAACAATGCAGACAGGATAAAAACATATTAGGGACACGTTTTGATTAATGGCAAAAGAGGGTTGTTACTCATGTTCAAACAGTATAAATATAATTTAGATTCCCAAATTAAATTTAGATATAGTATTACATATACAGATGTATATATAAACAACAGCGTATACATTATATGGCATTCTTCTATTATAGGAGAACTTACCACAAGATAATATAAAATTCAATTCAATTCTTTATTCATTTACAATGTCCATCGCCCTTTATATTCAGGCGGTTTATACAGATTTTTAACATGAAATATTTCAATATCGAGAAAAATATAATATAAATACACAATATGAGTACATCTATTAACTTATCACTTTTTTACTGTATAACTTTATACTAAGGTACAGCTTAACAATCGAGATTATATATATACATATATAAATGTACAGACCAGACTACGGCGAGTGCGCCTAGCTACAATGCAAACCATAGATACAATATCAAGGCCTCTGCCAAACCAATAAACTTGGTGTCGACCATGACTTATATACTATGGAATTACATGCAACACATCTGAACAGGGTGGACAAATTTACATACATGAATTGACAGCTTTATATGAGTAGGATCCACTTTAGGATTCATGACTACTCACATGCTATATAAAGGACAGATTTATAAACTCGTTGGATCATATAGATACAGTGTTCAATAACGGGTTCATAGTATATAAGTCATGGTCAAAGTCAATGTGTTCGGTATACAAACAAACGAATCAATCATGGCGCGTTTGGTTCGGATAGAATATTCCGTAGTTTCGTGGCAACTCTGCAATAACACATTCCCGGCAAAACAGTTATGCATCTGAACGGAATTTTCTATCCGAAACTAAAACACATGTAAGATTATTATACTCTGTGTTTAAAGCTTTTGTATTTATTGAATGACCCTCGGTAAGGAAAATACAATATATAGTAGGTACTATTCGCGCACTGCATTCTGAATGAAATCATGAGACAGTCAACAGCTTAAGAGAAATTAACGTTATGATGGAATCTTGTTTCGTACTTTGTATATTCATTTGGCTAGTTTGTGTGCCTTCTTGTTCCTTTAAATCGATACATGAAGAGCCGATGATATGTCGAACATCTCGCTTCGATTTTGAAGATAAATTATTAGAACGGGGCGTTGTTCTCGCCCATGATATGAAAATTCTCAAGGAAAAGGTAGATACAAAACTTGAGGAATTGCAAATTGAAAAGGAAAAAATGTTGAAAGATTTATCAACCTTGTCTGAACAGTTGATAACTGAACAACGCTCAAAGAACGAACAATTGACAACGCTTGCAGAAACTGTAAGTAATGGATTTAAAGACAAATTAGGAGAAGTTGACAAAGAGTTGACGGAAAAAAATGTAGCGATTGACAACCAAATGACGTTACAACAAGAACAAATGAAAAGAATGTCAAGTGATCTTCAAACATTTACAAACCAGACGTTTACTAAACAAAAAGGTAAGGCTCCTTCAAATATGTCACTTTGTATAGTGGAATGGTTTTCATATTTGAACGCTGCTGGCATAGCTAAAACTTGAACAATAATGTTTATCTTTCACATCTTTCATGAATCACATTTATTGTTTGTTATTAAAAAGAAACGAATTAATACAAGTTTGCCTTATAATTATTTTTAAAACAAAACCATGATCCCACATTAATTTAAAACAAATGCTCATTAAAATGCCTAAATAATAACAGTCTCTGATGTGAACATCAAACATAGCATATACTTTAAAAAATGTTGTTGGCATATTCTTTACAGAAAATGCCAGATATTACGGAATGTTATTGACCATTAAATGTCCTGAAATGATAATAGGCATAATCATATTAATTTATAAAACATTGATGAACAACCGGTGCTGTGACGCGTGTTTTGAAACTATAAACAAAAACGTTTATAATACTTTCTGAAAAGTGTTTTCATCATCAAATGAAACAAACTGAGAATCTTTTGTAACAGCTAACAATAAAAATGTGACATGTGTGGCACATAGAAATAACCAGCTTTTATGCCAGTTTCCGATAGCACCTGTCTGTAAAAACAGTACACTATTTGTTACAAATTTAGTACCTTCTAACGGAAATTAAATGGGAAATTCACATCTACAGAGTAATGTTTGTATTTGTTATCATAGACGTATTTGTGTCACATCTCTGTCAAAAGTGCCATTACAAATGATATAATGATGCAAGTGTATAGTAGTAGTAGTAGCAGCAGTAGTAGAAGCAGTAGCAATAGTAGCAGTAGTAATAGCAATAGTAGCAGTAGTTGTAGTAGTAGTAGTAGTGGTAGTAGTAGCAGCAGTAGTATAAGCAATAGTAGCAGTGGTAGTAGAAGTAGTAATAGTAGTATGAGTAGCAGTAGTAGTAGTAGTAGCAGTAGCAATAGAAGCAGTAGTAGTAACAGTAGTAGTAGTAATAGTAGTAGTAGTAGAAGTAGCAGGAGCAGTTTAATAGTGATTGTAGTAGCAGCAGTAGTAGTAATAGTAGTAGTAGTAGTTTAGAAGTAGTAGTAGTAGCAGTAATAATAACAGCAGCAGAAGTAGTAGTAGTAGTAGACGAGAAGTAGTATTGATAGTAATGGTATCAGCAGATGTAAATGTAGCAATAGTAGTAGTAGTAGTAGTAGTAGTAGTAGTAGTAGAAAGAGAAGAAGTAGTAATAGCAGTAGTAGCAGTTGTAGTAGCAGTAGTATTAGTAACAGTAGAAGTTTAGTATTACTGCTGATACTAATAGTAGTACTAGCAGAAATGGTTAAAATAGTAGAAATAGTAACAGCAGTAGCAGAAGTAGCAGCAGCAGTATCAACTTAGTAGTAGTACTACTACTAGAACTAGTGTATGTAGTAAAAATACTTAATATTTGATGTATAAGAATCACCAGTTATAACATTCAAAAGGAATGTAGCAGTAGTTATTGTTATTGTTGTAGCAGTAGTAGTAATTGTTGTTGTTGAGTGACAGTTGTGGTAATCGTACAGGTTATTTTTATTGTTGTAGCAGTAGTAGTAATAGTTGTTGTTTAGTGACAGTTGTGGTAATCGTACAGGTTTTGTTATTTTGTTAACAATAGTAGTAATAGTTGTTGTTAAGTGACAGTTGTGGTAATCGTACGGGTAATTGTTATTGTTGTAGCAGTAGTAGTAGAAGTTGTTGTTCAGTGACAGTTGTGGCAATCGTTCATGTTATTGTAATTGCTGTAGCAATAATAGTGATAGTTGTTTAGCGACAGTTGTTGTAATCGTACGGGTTATTGTTGTTGTTGTAACAGTAATAATAGTAATAGTTGTTGTTTAGTGACAGTTGTGGCAATCGTTTAGGTTATTGTTATTGTTGAAGCAATAGTAGTAATAGTTGTTGTTTAGTGACAGTTGTGCCAATCGTACAGGTTCTTGTTATTGCTGTAGCAATAGTAGTAATAGTAGTTGTTTATTGACAGTTGTGGCAATCGTATAGGTTATTGTTATTGTTGTAGCAATAGTAGTAATAGTTGTTGTTGTTTAGTGACAGTTGTGGCAATCGTACAGGTTATTGTTATTGCTGTAGCAATAGTAGTAATAGTTGTTGTTTAGTGACAGTTGTGGTAATCGTACAGGTTATTGTTATTGTTGTAGCAGTAGTAGTAGAAGTTGTTGTTAAGTGACAGTTATGGTAATCGTTCATGTTATTGATATTGTTGCAGCAGTAGTAGTAACAGTTGTTGTTTAGTGACAGTTGTTGTAATCGTACGGGTAATTGTTATTGTTGTAGCAGTAGTAGTAGAAGTTGTTGTTTAGTGACAGTTGTGGTAATCGTACAAGTTATTGTCATTGTTGTAGCAATAGTAGTAATAGTTGTTTTGCAGTAGTGGAAAATGAAGAAGTAGTTGTTGTTGCAGCAGCAGCGGTAGTAGTAGTAGTTGTTGTTGTTGTTGCAGCAGTAGTAGTTGTTGTTGTTGCAGAAGTAGTTGTTGTTGCTGCAAAAGTAGTGGTAGCAGGTGTTGTTGTTGTAAAAGTAGTTGTTGTTGTAGCAGCAGTAGTAGTAGATGTTGTTGCAGAAGTAGTAATAGTAGTAGTAGTTGTTGTTGTTGCAGCAGTTACAGTAGTAGTAGATGTTGTTGTTGGGGAAGTAGTAGTTGTTGTTGTTGTTGCAGCAGTAGCAGTAGTAGAAATTGATGTTGTCGTTGTTGCAGCAGTAGGATTAGTAGTACTACTAGTAGTAGTAGTATGAGTTGTTGTGTTGTTTTTGCAGCAGCAATAATGGTAGTTGTTGTTGAAGCAGTAGTAGTAGTAGTAATTGTCGTAGTTATGTTTGTTAGTGGCTGTAGTAGCAGCAGTTGTAGTAGTTTAGAACTAGTAGTAGTAGTAGCAGTAATAATAACAGCAGCAGCAGCAGTAGTAGTACTAGTAGTATAAGTAGTAGTAATGGTAGTAGTAGTAGAAATAGTAGCAGTAGTAGTAGTTGTAGTAATAGTAGAAGCAGTAGGTGTAATAGAAGAAGTAGTAGTAGCAGTAGCAATAGTAGCACTAGTTGTAGCAAAAGAAGCAGCAGTAGTAGTAATAGTAGTAGTTATAGCATTAGTAGTAATAGCAGTAGTACTCGGAGCAGTTTAATAGTGGCATTAGTAGCAGCAGTTGTAGTGGTTTAGAACTAGTAGTAGTAGCAGTAATAATAACAGCAGCAGCAATAGTAGTAGTAGTAGTATAAGTAGTAGTATAAGTAGTAGTAATTGTAGTAGCAGTAGCAGTAGTAGTAGTAGTAATAGTAGTAGCAGTAGGTGTAATAGAAGAAGTAGTAGTAGCAAAAGTAGCAGAAGTAGCAGTAGTAGTAGTAGTAATAATAGTAGTAGTTATAGCATTAGTAGTAATAGTAGTAGTACTCGGAGCAGTTAAATAGCAGCAGTAGTAGCAGCAGTTGTAGTAGTGTAGAACTCGTAGTAGTAGCAGTAATAATAACAGCAGCAGCAGTAGTAATAGTAGTAGTATAAGTTGTAGTAATTGTAGTAGCAGTAGCAATAGTAGCAGTAGAAGAAGTAGTAATAGTAGTAGCAGAAGGTGTAATAGAAGAAGTAGTAGTAGCAAAAGTAGCAGTAGTAGTAGTAGTAATAGTAGTAGTTATAGCATTGGTAGAAATTGTAGTAGTACTCGGAGCAGTTTAATAGTGGCAGTAGTAGCAGCAGTTGTTGTAGTTTAGAACTTGTAGTAGTAGCAGTAATAATAACAGCAGCAGCAGTAGCAGTAGTAGTGGTAGTATAAGTAGTAGTAATTGTAGTAGCAGTAACAATAGTAGCATTAGAAGTAGTAGTAATAGTAGTAGCAGTAGGTGTCATAGAAGAAGTAGTAGTAGCATAAGTAGCAATAGTAGTAGCAGTAGAAGTAGTAGTAGTAATAGTAGTAGTAATAGTAGTAGCAGTAGGTGTAATAGAAGAAGTAATAGTAGCAGAAGTAGCAGTAGTAGTAGTAGTAATAGTAGTAGTTATAGCATTGGTAGTAATAGTAATAGTACTCGAACAGTTTAATAGTGGCAGTAGTAGCAGCAGTTGTAGTAGTTTAAAACAAGTAGAAGTAGCAGTCATAATAACAGCAGCAGCAGTAGTAATAGAAG
>CM055905.1:23274314-23370398 GCA_029582155.1 Panopea generosa
GTTGACTTATTTCACTAAAATCAACAGTGATATTCTATATAATATGGACTTATTGACTTATTTCACCGAAGTCAACAGTGATTTTCTATATAATCCGGACTTATTGACTTATATAATCTGGACTTGTTGACTTATTTCACCGAAATCGACTGAGATTTTCTATATAATCTGGATTTGTTGACTTATTTCACCACAATCGACAGTGATTTTCTATATTATCCGGACTTATTGACTCATTCCACTGTAGTCAACAGTGATTTCCTATAGAATCTGGACTTAATGACTTATTTCACTAAAATCAACAGTGATTTCCAATAGAATCCGGACTTATCGACTTATTTCACTGAAGTCAACAGTCATTTTCTATATAATCCGGACTTATTGACTCATTCCACTGTAGTCAACAGTGATTTCCTATAGAATCTGAACTTATTGACTTATTTCACCGAAATCGACAGTGATTTTCTATATAATATGGATTTGTTGACTATTTTCACCGAAATTAACAGTGATTTTCTATATAATCTGGACTTATATTATTTATGTAAACCTGCATTTATATTTATGTGCTTTTGTGCTGCTATAAAAGTAACATGTTCACCCAAAGTGTGGCTATTACAACGTTACATGCAACATCATATATTCTCCCACATGTACTTATATGTACTCCGTTTACTAAAATATTATGTATAATTTTTATTTGAATAATGTTTATACAGTTAATTGTGACCTATATGCTTTAAAGTTGAATACTGTATTAATAAACGAATGGTTTTCACTGTAAAACACTGAAACCAAACGGAATGTAAGAAAGCTCCCTGTGTACATATACAAAATGTTGCAATAAGAAAATGAGTCTGTGCTCGTTGATGGTAGCCACTATGAGGTATATTCGATGTTTAACATTGTACAGACATTCTGTTTTAAATTTCACGATTGAAGTTTGCACCTGCGTAGATGATACATGAAGTTATATTTACAGTTAATATGTTTGCAAACAAAGCTATTAAAACTGTATGGAGTTTTTTAATATTATATATAAATTATTTAAAAAAAAAATAAAAAAAATATTTCACAATGATATACAATACGAATGTAAATTTGTATTAATATTACTCTAAAATGTTTGCCCGTGGGTCACATAGTTATAATATTTCAAACGATAAGAAAGTTTTAATAAAGTATTTTAAAACAAATATAATATGTTTTGCTAATATGTTTGTATATTTGCAGTGAATCCATATTTAATCGCCGTTGTAATAAACATATATCAAATATAACAATGTCTTTATTACTTCTTCAACTGGTATTTTCCCTTCATGGAAATTAAAGAAACTGTTCCTTCTAGATAAAAGAAAACGTGTATTACACGTACAGGAAATAACAAAACATTACTTACTTGCGGAGGTAGACAGTAAATACGAATTCACTGTTAGCCATTTCTTTGTTTAATATTTAATACAAAAATAGACTTGTAATTAACACATCATACGTCATTCAATTTGAGTGTCTGATAAAAACCTCAGATGTTTATATATATAAGTCTCAGTAGATCCACCCCGTTTTTCAACAAGTTTATTTGAAACTTTCATATATTTTATATGGACAAAGCTAGGGTCGAACCATGGCCTCAGAGACGTGTTGTGGTATCCAGATGGCACATTATACCACTAGGCTACAGAAGACTCTTTTGTAAATATATGTAAAACATGTATCATCCCTATAGTGAAGTTAATTGAAGACCATTATTATTATGTAGTGTTTTATGTTGTTTAAATTTGCTAGAAAGCGACACACGTCGTAAGATCCAGGCTTCTGTCGTGTATATAACCAATATTTTTACTGGTTTTATTTTAACCCTTTACTTCATAAAGACGCCTTTGGACACCTCTAATATCGAAAGCATTAATTCACCCCATATCAGCAAGAGTGGAAAATAGTGCAGGAAGAGTTCAGATTGCTCGTCACGAGCAATCTGAACTCTTCCTGGACTGTTTTCAAAGGCATTCGGTGATTGGTGCGGGAAAACGCGTATCTATGGAGTAAAAGGTTAAAATGTATTACGCAGTTGATATGTTCAATCCAACTAAACACTCAAATAAAATTAAATATATAATACCATTCAATGTTTAATAAATACGCATCATTTTAATCAGCACTGTTTTCGAAATATATTTGCAAAATCAACAAAACATATATTTTCCCCATTTTAAACACATACAATTACGACACATATAATTGGTATTTCGCAAGGAACATAAAAACAAGTTTCTGCAACGGGAGATAACTCGTACACTTGCTTTATAAAGGTTATTCCACATGACCCATTCTTTGAACTTCGTAGGTGTTAAGGAGTATTGTCAGAACACTAACTGCCATTTTAAAAGATCGATTTTGTTAATGCAAATTCGTATATGCAACTCATTTACATGTTTTAATTTTAATCCTAAAAAGCTACCCAAAAGATAGGGAAATGTCCAAGGAACGCCCACATTCATGTCTAAACCATATTTATTGTTTACATTTTGTATTTCCAACACGTGCTTAGTAGGGCTGTGCATTGGCATTTTTTTCATCTGCGATGGGTATCGTGAAACTTCATTTTCAGAACGATACGTATCACATATATATTACCTGTGAAAATAAGAAGCGATGCGTATATATTGCAATTTTAAAGTCGCGATGCAATGCGCATCACTATATTGATTTTTAAACTGTATCTTATGCAACAACCCTGATTAATAAGGTGTATGGAACCACCCTGATTAATAAGGTGTATGTAACCACCCTGATTAATAAGGTGTATGCAACAACTATGATTGTATGCAATTTAAAAATATCTTTATTAAAAGAGAACAACAGAACTTATTACACTGCATAACTGCGAGAGTGATGAAATAAACATAGTGGGATAGAACCTGATTGAAAGGAGAAGACAACAACTACATCTGTCCGTAATATTCGTCAGGTGTTTAGCCATGATATATCCGAAATTTCGTCTTGCTTTTTTAAAAACCCGTTATTTTGTGTTTGCTAGTTTCTATTAGCTAGTTTTTATGTTTCATCACGAATGGAATTGCAATGCACATATCCGACAATCGTATCGATGCATCGTAGGTCTAAAGAATACATTGCATCGCAATGTATTGGAAGTTTCATTTAACATCCGATTCACACATCGGCGGAAAGGTGAATCGTGATCCACCGATGCATCGATGAATCGTTACACATCTAGTGCTTAGCTGGTAACATTCAATACACGAGACAAGTCAAATTAAAGAAGAAATAAATGTTACGACGAGTTTTTTAAACTTGACCCAACTAATATGTCTCGATACACATTCAGTAACCTTTTTTTGTATACTTTCATATCGTTTAAGAATGTTAATGATCGACACAAGTTACATTCGGTTTAAATAAACTATATCCAATGAAAAATTGGGCGGAGCTAAAAAGCACCGGTTTGCATTTCATTGGTTACATAATCTTGTTTTGCTATGGTTATGTCACGTTGTTATGAGTTTCACGAGGCGTTTGAAAGCGTAAGTTGCAATGAAAATGTGCTTCCGCAGTCAGTAATTAGGAAGTCCTCGTCGATTACCCCAATACCAAAGGATGACGCAACTGGCCGAGTATGTGCGATTGCTCATTCAGTGCAACGTTGCTTTCAAATCATGACTTTGACTAAGTTTTATCTTAAACAGTTACAAAATATAATGTAAATATAAGAATTAAAAGCACAACTTTGAATTTCATCTGATGATGAAAAACTTAAGTCTAGTTTAATGTTGCTGAGGAGTTTACGAACATTAAACTAAAATAATGTTTTGCATCACCAGATGAAAACTCAAAATTGTGCCTTTTCTTCTTAATTAAATGAAACGAACGACGTATAACACAGGTTGTGCTACGCCATCACCACTTTTACGGATGTCGCGTTCTTTGATAAGATGACAAAAGTAGTTCCTATTTTTTTTTGGCGCGTGCTACATGTACAGATTTCATTCAATATCAATAGGGGCAGTGTCATAAAAAACTGTACGCTCTTTCTTCGTAAAATACAAACACATATTACATGCTCACTTTAACATCAGACATCGTATAGTACAAACACATATTACATTCTAACATTAACATCAGATATCATATAGCACAAACACATCTTACATTCTCACATCAACATTGTATATAATATAGTACAAACACATCTTACATTCGCACATTAACATTGTATATCGTATAGTACAAACACATCTTACATTCTCACATTAACATTGTATATCGTATAGTACAAACACATCTTACATTCTCACATTAACATTGTATATGGTATAGTACAAAAACATCTTACATTCTCACATTTACATTAGATTACAAATAGTACAAACAAATATAACATTCTCACATTAACATGAGATATCGTATAGTACAAACACATCTTACATTCTCACATTACCATTAGATATCGTATAGTATAAACACATCTTACATTCTCACATTAACATTGTATATCGTATAGTACAAACACATCTCACATTAACATTGCATACCGTATAGTACAAACACATCTTTCATTCTCACGTTAACATTGTACATCGTATAGTACACACACATCTTACATTCTCACATTAACATTGTTTATTGTATAGTACAAACACATAGCACATTCTCAAATTAACATTGTACATCGTATAGTACACACACATCTTACATTCTCACATTAACATTGCATATCGTATAGTACAAACACATCTTTCATTCTCACGTTAACATTGTACATCGTATAGTACACACACATCTTACATTCTCACATTAACATTGTTTATTGTATAGTACAAACACATAGCACATTCTCAAATTAACATTGTATATCGTATAGTACAAACACACCTTACATTCTCACATTAACATTGCATATCGTATAGTACAAACACAATTTACATTCTCACATTAACATTATATTACGTATAGTACAAACACATCTTACATTATCACATTAACATTGTATATCGTATAATACAAACACATCTTACGTTATCACGTTAACATTGCATATCGTATAGTACAAACACACCTTACATTCTCACTTTAGCATTGCATATTGAGTTGTGATAGAGAGTATGTATTGATATGGAGTGATAGATATTCAGATTTGATAGAGTTAGTAATGATACGTAGTGGAAGGCTTTGATTTGGGATAATCATTGCGTTGTGATAGGGAGTGAATCACAGATATGTAGTGATATATATTGAGTTGTGATAGGGAGTAGGTAATGATATTTAGTGATAAGTATTGCGTTAGGACAGGGAGTGAGTAAGGGTATGTAGTGATAGGTATTGAGTTGGGATAGGTATTGAGTTGTGATTAGGGAGTAAGTAATGATACGTTGTAGTGAGTATTGAGTTGGAAAAGATATTGAGTGATGGGGGTAAGTAATGATATGAAGTTATAGATATTGAGTTGGGATAAGGAGTAAATAGTGATACGTAATGATAGGTATTGAGTTTGGATAGATATTAAGTTATGATAGGGGTTGAGTAATGATATGTAGTGATAGGTATTGAGTTAAAATAGGGAGTAAGTAGTGATATGTAGTGATAAGTATTGAGATGGGGTAGATATTGAGCTGTGATAAGGAGTAAGTAATGATATGTAATGATAGGTATTGATTTTGTATAGATATTGAGTTGTGATAGGGAGTGAATTATGATATGTAGTGATGGTATTGAGTTAGGATAAATATATAGTTAGGATAGGGAGTAGGTAATGATATGTAGCAGTAGATATTGAGTTGGGATAGATATTGAGTTGTGATATGGAGTAAGTCACTGATATGTAGTGATAGGTATTGAGATGGAATAGGGTGTAAGTAATGATATGTAGTGATAGGTATTGAGTTGGGATAAATATTGAGTTGGAATAGGGTGTAAGTAATAATATGTAGTGATAGGTATTGAGTTGGGATAGATATTGAGTTGTGATAGGGAGTGAATTATGATATAAAGTGATAGGTATTCAGTTGGAATAGGGTGTAAGTAATGATATGTAGTGATAGGTATTGAGTTGGATAAATATTGAGTTGTGATAGTGAGTGAGTATTGAAATGTAGGGATAGATATTGAGTTGTAATAGGGAGTAAGAATTGATATGTAGTGATATGTTTTGTGTTCGGATAGATATTGAGTTGTGATAGGGAGTAAGTAATACTATGTAATGATAGATATTGAGTTGGGATAGATATTGAGTTGCGATAGCTAGTGACTAATTATATGTAAGGATAGGTATTGAGTTGTGATAGGGAGTAAGTATTGCTACGTAGGGATAGATATTGAGTTGTGATAGGGAGTGAGTAATGATATGTAAGGATAGGTATTGAGTTGTGATAGGGAGTGAGTAATGATATGTAAGGATAGGTATTGAGTTGTGATAGGGAGTGAGTAATGATATGTAAGGATAGGTATTGAGTTGTGATAGGGAGTGTGTAATGCTATGTAAGGATATACATTGATTTGTGATTGGGAGTGAGTAATGAAATGTTGGGATATGTATTGAGATGTGATAGCGAGTGAGTAATGAAATGTATTGAGTTGAGATAGAGAGTAATGATATGTAAGGATATACATGTATATTGAATATTGATATGTATTGAGTAGAGATAGTATTTATAGTTCAGAAGTGATAGGTATTGAGCTGTGATAGGGAGTGAGTAATGATATGTAGGGATAAGTATTGAGCTGTGATAGGGATTGGGTAAGGATATGTAGGGATATGTAATAAGCTGTGATAGGGAGTGAGTAATGATATGTAGGGATATGTATTGAGCTGTGATAGGGAATGGGTATAGGGATATGTATTGAGCTGTGATAGGGAGTGGATAATGATATGTAAGGATATGTATTGAGCTGTGATAGGGATGATATGTAGAGATAGATATTGAGTTGTGATAGGGAGTGATTAATGATATGTAGGTATAGATATTGAGTTGTGATATGGAGTGAGTAATGATTTGTAGAGATAGATATTGAGCTGTGATAGGGAATGGGTAATGATTTGTAGGTATTTATATTGAGCTGTGATAGTGAGTGAGTAAGGATATGTAGGGATATGTATTGAGCTGCGATAGGGAGTGAGTGATGATATGTAGGGATAGGTATTGAGCTGTGATAGGGAGTGAGTGATGATATGTAGGGATAGGTATTGAGCTGTGATAGGGAGTGAGTGATGATATGTAGGGATAGGTATTGAGCTGTGATAGGGAGTGGGTAAGGATATGTAGGGATAGGTATTGAGCTGTGATAGGGAGTGGGTAAGGATATGTAGGGATAGGTATTGAGCTGTGATAGGGAGTGAGTAATGATATGTAGGGATAGGTATTGAGCTGTGATAGGGAGTGAGTGATGATATGTAGGGATAGGTATTGAGCTGTGATAGGGAGTGAGTGATGATATGTAGGGATAGGTATTGAGCTGTGATAGGGAGTGGGTAAGGATTTGTAGGGATATGTATTTAGCTGTGATAGGGAGTGGTTAAGGATATGTAGGGATAGGTATTTAGCTGTGATAGGGAGTGAGTAATGATATGTAGGGATATGTATTTAGTTGTGATAGGGAGTGGGTAAGGATATGTAGGGATATGTATTTAGCTGTGATAGGGAGTGGGTAAGGATATGTAGGGATATGTACTGAGCTGTGATAGGGAGTGAGTAATGATATGTAGGGATAGGTATTGAGCTGTGATAGGGGGTGAGTAATGATATGTAGGGATAGGTATTGAGCTGTGATAGGGAGTGAGTAATGATATGTAGGGATATGTATTTAGCTGTGATAGGGAGTGGGTAAGGATATGTAGGGATATGTATTGAGTTGTGATAGGGAGTGGGTAATGATATGTAGGGATAGGTATTGAGCTGTGATAGGGAGTGAGTGATGATATGTAGGGATATGTATTGAGCTGTGATAGGGAGTGGGTAAGGATATGTAGGGATATGTATTGAGCTGTGATAGGGAGTGAGTAATGATATGTAGGGATATGTATTTAGCTGTGATAGGGAGTGGGTAAGGATATGTAGGGATAGGTATTTAGTTGTGATAGGGAGTGTGTAATGATATGTAGGGATATGTATTTAGTTGTGATAGGGAGTGGGTAAGGATATGTAGGGAAATGTATTTAGCTGTGATAGGGAGTGGGTAAGGATATGTAGGGATATGTACTAAGCTGTGATAGGGAGTGAGTAATGATATGTAGGGATAGGTATTTAGTTGTGATAGGGAGTGGGTAAGGATATATAGGGATATGTACTGAGCTGTGATAGGGAGTGAGTAATGATATGTAGGGATATGTATTGAGCTGTGATAGGGAGTGAGTGATGATATGTAGGGATATGTATTTAGCTGTGATAGGGATTGGGTAAGGATATGTAAGGATTTGTATTGAGCTGTGATAGGGAGTGAGTAACGATATGTAGGGATAGGTATTTAGTTGTGATAGGGAGTGGGTAAGGATATATAGGGATATGTATTGAGCTGTGATAGGGAGTGAGTAATGATATGTAGGGATAGGTATTTAGTTGTGATAGGGAGTGGGTAAGGATATATAGGGATATGTATTGAGCTGTGATAGGGAGTGAGTAATGATATGTAGGGATAGGTATTTAGTTGTGATAGGGATTGAGTAATGATATATAGGGACATGTATTGAGCTGTGATAGGGAGTGAGTAATGATATGTAGGGTATGTATTGAGCTGTGATAGGGAGTGGGTAATGATTTGTAGGGATATGTATTGAGCTGTGATAGGGAGTGAGTAATGATATGTAGTTATAGATATTGAGTTGTGATAGGGAGTGTGTAATGATATGTTGGGATATTTATTGAGCTGTGATAGGGAGTGTGGAATGATATGTAGGGATATGTATTTAGCTGTGATAGGGAGTGGGTAATGATATGTAGGGATAGGTATTGAGTTGTGATTGGGAGTGAGTAATGATTTGTAGGGATATGTATTGAGTAGTGATAGGGTGTGGGTTATGATATGTAGGGATATGTATTAAGTTGTGATAGGGAGTTGGTAATGATATGTAGGGATATGTATTAAGTTGTGATAGGGAGTTGGTAATGATATGTAGGGCTAGATATTGAGTTGTGATAGGGAGTGGGTTATGATATGTAGGGATAAGTATTGAGTTGTGATAGGGAGTGAGTAATGATAGGTAATGATTGTCTATTGAATGCTCATATACCTTTTTTTCCATAGATGTTGTCTCTGATGATGCATAGTAACGTTGAGTATATTCGTATTCATTTAGGTGATAACCTACATCTTTGTTTATTCATGTTTACAGCATTGAAATTAAAAATGTGATAATTTCTTTTATAATATTTGTTCATTCGTTGACGATATTCATTTTTTTTTCTCTTTAAAACTAAACTGTAAGCGGTAACTGCTGCTACATTAAGTATATAACGGCACATTGACCAACTAAATCATTTATGCGTGTACAGTGTTTTATATTTTCCATCAAATATTTTCAGACGTGTTGCATTGAAAACATTTAATACACGATTGTTTTATTATGTCAGTAATAGTTTAAAAAAAACACGAAGTCCTTTCTGTAATTCGATCAGAATTATAGTATAATTGCTATTTGATAGGTGTTGCAAATATTAAGTCCATTTTCTTAGTACAGTAATAAGACTTCTGTGGTGTAACTTGAAAACACATCCACTGTTTTAGCGGAGGTTCCAGGTTCGAATCCTGGCAGAACTAAACTTTGAAAAGAAATGGCTTAAATATTATTGGCAAAAAATATCATACAATAGTTTTATATATATTAAAAATATGTTATTGAAATTCATATTATTTAATGACTTTTTAACACAGTTCATTGCAGACATAGTGGTTAAGCACTAAAGTGATGAATTTTTTAATTGTTAATATAAGAAAGTTTGAAGTAAATCCTAAGACATCGTTACAGTTATTTGATGCATTTGTAAGTTCTATTCTTAATTATAGAAGACGGGTATGGGGATTTATGAAATCAAAAGAATTTGGATGCATTCACTTAAAATTTTGCAAAATCTTCACATTCATTAAGAATTGAGACAGGGTGATATGGGGTTGAAAGACTATGCCAGATATGTAATAATAATGATACTGAAGACGATTTCACTTTGTTTTAATAAACAAATATTTTAACTAAAATGAAATTAAAAAGTTTATTAGGAATTTTATTACATATGACCAAATATGTTAAAGTTGATAACATAACTGCAATCTATGAATAAAAGAAAACCTTCCGAAGCTTTTTTTATAAGGCGATCAATTCTAAATATTATTTCTTAAAATTTGCATTATTATGTTCATTCTCATCATTTTGTTGTCGACACAAATATCTATAATTTTATAAAATGATTATAACACGTTTTATTACAGAGATTAATTTAAAGTAAACTGCATACCTGTCAATTGAAATGAATATTTGATGATTTTAACTAAAATGAAATTAAAAAGTTTATTAGGAATTTTATTACATAGGACCAAATATGTTAAACGAATGTTGACGAACATTCAAAGCTATTTTTTCCAATCGAGTCTGTAAATTTCACAGAATAATACATTGATTTTATTACATTATAAATTCAACTCCTAATTCCAATTTGTATTAGTTTAAACCATATATTTTGGTGAACTAGGTAAAATGCCTTAGAAACATCTATGAAAGCACAGAACAACTTATATTTCCTATTGATAAAAAGTGAATAAGCCCATGTAAAACAAAAATTTGGTCGCATTTACCAATTTTAGCCCTAAAACCAACCTAGGCTTTGACATACACATACTTTTCTATGCCCATTTAGATAATCTGTTATCTATTAAACAAGCAAAGAGCACCTAAACCCATACATGAATGAAGAGTATTTAGTTAACAGTATGTTAAATGGATTTTATATCTGATACACAAATTAATTCATTTCAATGATTTTTTAAGGTTTTATATTTGCATGCATCACAATTTCATAAATAGTGTCAAAGTACAGATATTAATCTATATTATCTAATTTTACTCCCAGATACAAAGTATATGGGGGCTATATAGGAGTCACGCTCGTCGGTTGGTCTGTCGGTCCGTCTGTGGACAATTTTTGTGAACACTATTTCTCAGCAACCATTGGCCAGAATTCAATGAAACTTCACAAGGGTGACAGGTACCAAGCCTAGTTGTGCATATTATCAGCAAGTTGTGCGATAATAATTTTTCAATGAGTTACGGCCCTTCGAATTTTTTATACATAATGTATGTGATCGCTATTTCTCAGCAACCATTGGCTGGAATTCAATGGAACTTCACAAGAGTGATTGGTTCCAAGCCTTAGTATAGTTGTGTATATCATTGGTGTGTTGAATATTTTTTTCAATAAGTTATGACCCTTTGAGTTATATAATCTAGTATAGAGTAAAACAATGTTAAACCATACAGCAGGTACATATACTAGTGTTATGGTAACTGTCATAAATATTAAATGACCGGTAACAGTTTATTATACCCCCATCAAAGGAGAAGGGGCATATGGGCGTATGTGTGCATCCGGTCATCTGTAACACTTTTGTCCGGAGCATAACTACAAAGCTTTTCAAGCGATTTTGTTGCATCTTCACACAACGACAGAGAACATTAAGAGGAAGTGCAGTGTACAAGAACCATAACTCATCCTTGCTTACATTTTTAATTATCTCCTTTATTAAATATACTTGCACTGTGTATAACTCTAAAAGTGTGAAAATTTATTTAAACTGCATACAAAGACAATGGACATCATCCCAATTTATCACTTGTAGTATACTTGTCATAAAGATAACACAAGAACGATTCAAAAGAATTGGGTTTGTTTACAAATTAATGTTCGTCTCTTTCCGATAAACACCTTCGGCAGAAAACGGGGAGTTACGAAGCTTGTTTGGAAACGCGTCGGTCGGTAATATATGATCGAAAACGAATATCATTTTGTAATTGAATGCAGATTGTATAATCAAATAAGAAACACATATATAAAGAAATATTATTGGAAAAGGCCAAGTATGTTTAAATTTTTAGCACTTATGCAAAGTCAAAACGAAAAAACTATTACATGTCTTAGTGTTTTCGTGTTTAAAGCTTTTGAAATAAAGAAAAATGAAATATTCAGTTAACCCAACTTACAATGCTATGTTACAAGTTTACATAACTTATATGAAATATAAAAACAATAACATAGAAAACATTTTTGAATACAATTGCATCTAAATTCAAATATTGTATTAACAGTTTATATATTTGGAATATTTTCATCAGCAATACTAAATTATGATTGAAATATGTCACCTTCTCCGCACAAATAAGACGAAAATTACGAAACAGTGTTATGATTATATGACACTGAAATGAAGAAAACAAGAACATAATAATTGTGTTTATGTGCGTGCCTGTTCATGTGCAAATATGTGCGCGCGCGTGTGTGAGTGTGTGTGTGTGAGTGTGTGAGTACGTCTGTGCGTTGTATTTAGTTGTACACATTTCACATGCAATTACTGCACCATTTGTTGTATCAATTGTAAATATGCATTGTATGTTGTATCCTCATGGGTCTTATGGCCTATTGGAATTTCTGAATAAACAATATTATTATATATGATCAATTCACTTAGTATGGGGAACTGTAGGGGATGCAGTTAAAAATAAAATACCCCCCTTTTCCCCTCAGTGTATTGATCAACTGGAACCCACGAGCTAATTTATTGCCCGTAAGCGACGAATCGTTCATATAAAATAAAATTACGTTTTTAATTATTTGGAGCGCGTGGTCCAGTGGTAGAGCACCGAACTCATGATCGGAGGGTCGTGGGTTCGATCCTCCGCTACGGCTATGTGTAGTGTCCTTGAGCAAGACACTTTTTCCGCATATGCTTTGTACTGGTTCTACCCAGGAAGATTTCGAGCGTGATTTGACTTAGTTGTAATATTACAACTTGTTTCACAATCGAAGTAAAATAAGTTTAAACTAAACTTTTAATAACTGTACTAAACGAATATGCAAAGGAGGATCCCGAGGAAGAAATACTAGACCCAACTAGGACTCCATTTTCATTGTTTTTTAGTGCGTATAAATAATATAATGCCGCTGCGTACTACGTTCGATAAAGTTTTATTGCAGACATCAATATAATAAAATACAGAAAATCCTATACCGATATTTAATACTATCAATCCGGGGGTCATGAGTTCGAGTCTACACTTTGCCACAATCACCTTGGTGATTGATAAACGACAAACGATGTGTTCGAGTACTGGTTAACCTTCTACGATTCCAAGTAAGAGTGATTAGGTTAACTGGTCAATTAAGTTGTTTTTTCCATAGCAGGAATGTAAACCCATATAAAAATGTACAATAACTGGTAGGTTTTAACATGAAAACACTCCAAAGTCTGGTTTTGAAATTGTCTTGATCATATGCGACGTTTGCTTTTCTAAAAGACAAACATCTTGACAAGTTCGACCGAGAATGAAATTAATTTTTATTTCACGAAAATCGATTAACGTTTTTGAGTGGTTGATTCAAACAATCAGACTACCTCCGAGATTTCCATAGTATTTTAAAAGAGTATCGTTTGGATATTTATTTCTATATTCATTATTTTTATATTACTAGATATTTTCTATGACAAAGATCTTGTACAAGACAACTGCCATGACTTCCGCCCTAATAAACATTTTTTTAATTTTATTATACCATAACCATTGCAATGGTGTGTTTGTTTCAGCCAATCAGATCTGACTTCCAAATCCAAACGTTTCTTCTGCACAACATGTCAAGACGTTTGTCATTTAGAAAAGCAAGCGGTCGCATATGATCAAGACTAGTTTTGAAACAAATAAAACAAATAAAATAGATTTTAATATATTTATTATTTATCTTATTACAATTATCGTCACAAGATATCACAAACTGGAATTGCTTTCAAAATCATTTAATAAATTTGACAGACAAAATATACAAATAATTTATTTTGTTCTTTAGCACACATTCAAATCAAACACAGCAGTAAAAACACTGGCTTCCAGAAAGTGGATTTATCACCATTCACAATACACTGTATTGATCTATAAATATATATTCCTGTTGGTTGAGAGACTCCTCAAGTATATTTGTAAATGAAATTTCCACGAAACCAGTAAAATAACAACAACGGTTGCTTAGTTATGAAATATTGGAAAAAACGTCAGTTTGATCTTGGCTGAATTACACCAATGAATACATACCAGTACATTAAAATATGAACTAGTGACTTTACGCTCAGCATCAGAAAAATCCAGGCCTCTTCCGACAGTACTACCAGTTAACATTAAGAAAATTAAATTAAGTTTTTAAGTCTTTAAGTAAAACTTAGGAAAATATTGATGAAAAAGGTACCTGACTGGCTACTTAATTATTCTTGAATCAATGTCAATGAAACTAAATGCAATTTTACTGGAGTCAGTCTAAAATCATGATACATGTATCAAACAGATGCTTTTCTTACATTTAAGTTCTTAAGTATTTAAGTAGATGACTAAATATGTTGGTGAGTCTGGTAAAAAAAATTGAGTCGTAGGATTGTATACTAAATGTATAAGGAAATAAATGTTTGCACACGGTATCATTTCAACTTTTGACAATTTGCAAGACTTTCACAGATACACAGACACACACACACACATCAGTTACTTATCTATTAAAGGAACACTGGGAACTGCAGATGTTTTTATAAATTTTCACTTGGCAATATTTCTGTTGAAAGGCATCATTTTTGTCAAATTTGTGGTCATTATGATAAAAAATACTAACATCTGATTTGATTCCATTTTTTTTCAGATAGAAAAGAAAATATCCATTTATATTTCTAATGTTTTTTTTAACTAAAAAATTCAGAACAAATTGACAATACTAGATTTTATGGCCCTATATATGTACTCAGAGATTAATATCCCCTTATGGTACTGGGTTTAAAAATAAGAATTAATTGGAAACATGAACACAAGTTAAATAGATTTGAACAGTGCCCGTTTAATAGAATTTATGCATCAAAATGAACATAATTGGGTAGACATCAAACACTAGCATCATTGGACCCATGGTTTAAATAACAAGAAAGAAATCTTACTCTTCGAAAACAAAATACAAATAGTCTTAAGGGGGGGGGGGGTATATTTTGTCACATTTATAACCAAAACTTGTTATGAGCGATCACCTGTAAGTCCAATATATTCGTCCCGTTATTAAGCCCAAATTCAATCTTATATAAGCTGTTAAGTGAACCTTTGTCATGAAATGTCTTTATTTTCTGCTTCTGTAACATGGAGTTTGTTGTCAGACAGTGAAGTGTTCTTGTTTTACTTTACCGCACCCTGTTCTGAAGTCTAAAACAACAGTCATACAAATTCATGTTTGACCGATTGCTAAAAGACATAGTAACTCTTTTGACAAGCGAATGTTTTCATTGAAATCCATATCTAACTGTTAATAGATTATTTAAACATAAATTTCTAGAAAGTAAGTGTTGTAGAAAAACTGCTATTGTGCAGTTGGATTATTTCATGGACATAACACAGGTGATACCACTTTAACTAGCTGTCATAGAAAAAATCTGTTTACATTATTGCACTGCTTGTAATGAAATAAGCTAATTAATCATATCATTGTCATAATTATCCCAGATTCTAATTACAAACACTGTACAATCAAAATATAATGAAGAGAAAATCAGACATGTGTATTAATTTTCAGCTTAAATGAACACTGATGTTGCAGGACCAAACCTCATTCTAAGATTATGCTATTATCATTGGAGATATTCTCTTCTCACATACTGGATACAAGTGCGAGATACTTCTATCTCAACCTAGGTTGTGATACACATGTGTAAATATATATTTCTACTTCAACCTAGGGTTGAGACATATATTTCTACCTCAACCTAGGGTTGAGATATGTATTTTTACCCTTCAACTTAGGGTTGAGACATATATTTCTACCTCAACCTAGGGTTGAGATATGTATTTTACCGTTCAACTTAGGGTTGAGACATATATTTCTACCTTAACTGAGAGCTGAGATATGTAGTTTTACTGTTCATCCTAGGGTTGAGACATATATTTCTACCTTAACTTAGGGTTGAGATAAACACTCACATATGCAAAAATATCACGTTCTAGTACAACTGCAATAAGCCTGTATATTTTTTACAAACATGGAACTCTTATGAACACATAAAGAACACATAATAGCCTTCTACTGTTTTTTTTAATTCAGTTTGAAGTCTCCTATAAATATGTTCATTTTTTTTTAACATTTTTATACTATGCCTTGCATAACAAGTAAAAGTATCTCCTCACAATATTAGATCAAATTAATGCTGTTTCAACAGTGATATGGTACATGGTGCACATGATGGATGACAGTAGAGTCGTTTGCTTTTATGTATTCTTACAGGTGATTGGTCAATTCAGATTACGGGAACTGAATAACTGAATGTGCATGTAATACAGTGAAACCTGTTTAAGTAGTCACCTCTATTAAGCAGCCAATTGCCTTAAGCAGCCACATTTGCTATATGCCATTTCTATGTTTTTAAAGCAAATTAACCTATATTAAACAACAACCTGTCTTAAAAGGCATTGATTAACCATTTACAATGATGAAGGGTGAGGCTTTGTGGCATGTGAATTTTCAAATAAAAAATGGTCAGAAGAGTGCTATAAGATCTGTTTTTTCTTTGATATCAACTGTTTAGAATTACAGCAAAAATTCAAAGTTCTAACTTCATATGCAAAGGCATGGTATTTTTAATAGAATTAAAAAAAAATACTTAGCAACAATAAATATCTGTTTACCAAATACAACTTAATTGTAATCTAAAAAATATTGTAAAAGCTCAAAATAACATTACACTCAATCTTGTTGCACTGTAATATGCAAAACAATTTCTTAGACAGATGAATTATGATGAAAGATCATGTTTTCATTCATTATTAAGTTGACACATAAATATAAAATATATCTCAAATGGCAACTCCCAGCATGCAATGCTTTAAAGGTTTGATGACCACCCATGCTGCATAAATATCCTAATTTTGGGGCAGGTTAACTTAACCAGTCAAGATCATCATCATCATCATCATCTCCAAACAATGGCGGAGGGGGTTTTGGCTTTAAATCCTGAAATGTAAAAATGGCATTTATTAAAAATATGTCATTCATAGAAACAAGTATAAATAAAATCTGGACAGCTTAAAACTGGAGCATTAATTATTCATGTATTAGTATTTTTCACCAATTTATTTCATTTTTTTTCAAACATGTTATTTTATGGCCGAAATCATTTCAGTCTTATACTAATACTGGTGCTCTACTCCTCCATTCAGCTCCTAAGTTGAAATATAAAAAAAAATTAATGGAGTTTCAACACATTTTCAACATATTTCAGGTTATATATGGCATATCCAGTTTTACTGGCATAGGAAGACTTCAGACTGAGTAGAACCACCGTCCTTCTGCAAGTAACTGGCAAACATAAAGTTTTTGGAGTGAGTGGGACTCGAACCTACAACCTTAGTGGTGAGAGGTAAGTAATCTTGAGACGGCCCCTTAGTCCACTCGGCCACAGAGGACCCTTAAGTTGAAATAAAATTCAAAAATTAAAGGTGCTTAAAATTTAAGCTGAACTAAAAGTTCATAGTGCAGTATGCAATTTAAGCAAACTTTTATTGTCTACTTGCATGACCTATATCTCAATAATTATTCATATTCAAACAACCCTATCATTGTTTAAGGCCATTTTAAATTAATTGCTAAACTATCATCAAAGTTTTCTTAAAATGGGTAAGGGGGTGAGATTTTGGGGGGGTTTTTTCAAATTTTTTGTTTTATGAAAATAAAAAGGGTCAGGGCTGCATGAAAAATAGGGGACAAGCAGGGATGATAACTTAGCCATTAATTTATTATGGCCCCAATGGGATAGAATTAAAGAAATGGGCAAAGGGCAAGACTGCAAAGGTTGATCACACCAACATTAAGTAGGACTACACTTTTGGTATAAAGCCAGGCTAATAAACTGTGGACAGAAATTCGTATCATTAGCTGCATACAGTGACACTGATGCAAAGAGGATTTGTTTTTCTTAGTGTCAGTCATATTGCTGACATGGACGAATGATATGACAGGGATATATACATGTATCATTGACAGTTACAAAGATTGTAATAAGATAATAACAATATTAATAATAATATCTTTATAGAAGGTAACACATGACAAAATACTATTGAATTCAATGTACACATCATATTTTCAATATGGCCTTCTGCAACAACATTTCAAACATTATGATATAATATTAACAAATTAAAATGTATAAATACATGTACAACTTTAATTATGACAAACACTCAATTTAGTAATGCAAGCATCTTAGCATTTATACATGTCCATTTTACTATTTTATTCAAACAAGCACAAATATCATTTATTAGGTGACTAGAGAGGTTAATTTTTATATTGACATTTAAATGAGTGATAAACTAGAACTTAAGTGTATCAGTATTTACATCACTTTACTTTATTTTTTTTCAAAAGTGTTATTTTTGTAACATTTCATCATGGTGACTTTACAAAGGAAATAAATTATTGACAGAGAGAAATCATTGACAGTGATAATTTGTCTGACAGTGATAAAACAATTTGATAAGATAATGATTTGGCAAAGAGGAAATAAATTATTGACAGAGATAAATTATTGTCGGAGATAAATTATTGACAGTGAAAAATTATTGTCGGAGATAAATTATTGACAGTGATAAATTATTGTTGGAGATAAATTATTGACAGTGATAATTTGGTTGAAAATGATAAATAATTTGATAAGATAATCATTATAATACAGTGTTTTATTAAGTTTCCAAAACATGCAATGCTTATTGACCATGATGGTTTCACAGTTAGAGCCATTTTGCGACACAAGCATTAATCAATCCACATATACAAAGAAAACATAAATTTGGTCTACACATTTGGATAAAAATTAATTCTGTTTATTAATTCAAACAAAGCATACACTCTTTATACATGTACACTGTCTACATATCTGAACATAACATTAATCTTGCACACAAATCCAATCAAAACATTTTTTGGCCTGCACAATCAAATGAAACAGAAATCCTGCTCAGACATTCAAACAAAGAATGTATCCTGTCTATATATACTGAACGAAACCTGTACATTCAAAGTTCATACACTTCTGACAAATAAACCTAGTCTACACAAACAAACAAAACATATAACTTGTTTATACATTCAAACAAAGAGTGTATCCTGTCTACACATTTAAACAAAGAATGTATCATTTCTACACATTCAAACAAAGAATGTATCCTGTCTATATATTGAATGAAAAATGTACCCTGTCTACACATTCAATGTTTATACCCTGTCTGCAATTCAGACAAATAAACCGAGTATAAACAAACAAAACATGTAACTTGTTTATACATTCAAACAAAGAGTATATCCTGTCTACACAATCAAACAAACAATGTATCATTTCTACATATTCAAACAAAGAATGTTTTATATTTGTATATTGAAACAAAACATGTTCCCTGTCTACACATTCAAAATTTATACTCTTCCTACACAATCAAACAAAGAATATAATTTGTTTACACATTCAAACAACGAATGTATCCTGTTTAAACATTCAAACAAAGAATGTATCCTTTCTACACATTCAAACAAAGCATGTACCCTGTCTACACATCCTTTCTACACATTCAAACAAAGCATGTACCCTATCAAAAAATGTATACTTTCTACACATTCAAACAAAGAATGTACCCCTGTCTACACATTTAAACAAAACATGTATCCTGTCTGCAGATTCAAACAAAACATGTACCTTGTCTACACATTCAAACAAAGCATGCACCCTGTCTAGATATTCACAAACTGCACAGAAAAACTGCACCATATCTCTGCAGAAATTGGACACAATATTGCTAATGTTGCAAAATTTATTCAGAACTGCACAGAGTACTAAAATGTAGCCGAATCCCTATAGAAATTGAACACTACACAGCAAATGTAGCAAAATTCCTACAGAAACAGGACACAACCTAGCAAATGTAGCCAAATTCCTACAGTAACTGGACACAATACAGCAAATGTAGCCGAATTCATACAAAAACTGGACACAACACAGCAGATGTAGCCAAATTCATACATAAACTGGACACAATACAGCAAATGTAGCCAAATTCATACAAAAATTGGACACAACACAGCAAATGTAGCAAATTTCCTACAGTAACTGGACACAATACAGCAAATGTAGCCAAATTCCTACAAAAACTGGACACACCACAGCAGATGCAGTCAAATACCTCCAGAAACTGGAAACAATACAGCAAAATGTAGCAAAATTCCGTCAGAAGCTGGTCACAATTCAGCAAATGTAACCAAATTCCTACAGAAACTGATCACAATACAGCAAATGTAGCCAAATTCATACAGAAATTGGACACAATACAGCAAATGAAGGTAATTCCCTGCAGACACTGGACACAATACAGGAAATGTAGCCAAATTCATACAGGAACTTGACACAACAAAGATAATGTAGCCAAATTTATACAGAAATTGGACACAACACAGCAAATGTAGCCAAATTCATACATAAATTGGACAACACAGCAAATGTAGCAAAATGCATACAGAAACTGGACACAATACACCAAATGTAGCAAAATTCCTACAAAAACTGGACACAATACAGCAGATGTAGCCAAATTCCTACAGAAATTGCTTTTCCACACCAAAGCTAACATTCAGAACAGTAAATGTTACAGCTGAATAGCGAGTGAAGAGAAATATTTCAGGAAAGAAAAGTTCCGACGAAAAAAGATTAATTACCTGATTAGTAATCTGGCTCATTTCAAATGTTTGAAATAGAAAGAATGTTATATGAGTAACTAAGCAATAAGTAAACTTAGAAAATTATTACATCATGATTCAATTGTTAATTTTATTGGCTATTAGACATGCATTTCTTTTTTTTTAACATGACAATGACAACTAAAAACAATTGCATTGCCCTTTGCCACATCTAAATGAATCCAAATAGTTTTAAAAGTATTAAAATCTTATTTTTATATGTACTATTATTATTGTAAATTTCTCCAGATTTTACTATATAAGTGTGAGATTCAATGCTCTTTACACAGCTTTAACGTTGGGATAAACATATTAAACCTTGTAACAACCACTTTCAAAACACATTGTTACAGAGTATATAAATACCCAAACTAAAACATATCAAGCCTCTGGCTGAATTTGTCCAATCACAATACTTGGTTAAAGAGAGACACCACAATGGAAATAATACCTAACACCACCATGAGACTGAATATAACAAGTCTCTGTCGTACCTCATCATTGCTAGTTTGTCTATCTGTAGTTGTTTTGGCAGTATCTCCATTTACAACCGGTTTAGTGGTAATGCCTAATGTGTCAGCTACATGATCATCATCTTCATCATTATCATTAAATATAGACCTGAAATGGATATAGTCATCATTACAAACTCAATGGGTTTATTTTGTAGAGTCCCGGAATCAGATGGCCATAGGTCCCGGGATCTTGTGGTAAAGTACTGGACTCAGGATCAGATGGTCATGGGTTCGATCTCCCATCACAGTCCTGTGGTGCATGTAATCTTGGTCTTAGTTGGTGATTCACAGAAAGACACAGAGCATCATTTGTTTTAGAACTTGTTTCACAATCGATGTAAAACAAAAATAATTAATTTAATAGGTATAAATCTTGTGAAAGAAAAGTTATAATTCATTTTCTACTAAAAACCTGTGCATGATGAATATGTGAATATATTCCTTTTTACTCTATATTGTCAAGTGTCGATACTTCGGATATCCTGATTCCAGTTATAGTTCCAGTTTGATAATTTCACACCTTTAATTGAATGTTTGTCTTGATATATTTATTGTTGACATAATATTGTGTTTTACCACGTCATGTGAAAATCTATATGTGCTTTTTTTCACAGTTTGTTTAAGACGTGACACTAATTACTGGTCAATGGCAAAGATGTCAGTTTTAATGACTGACAGAATGTTGCAAACATCGTGTCATCACATTTGGTAATTGCATGTAATTTATATTGTACAAATAACATTTGATTCAATCAATCAGCCTCAACTTACATTGTATATATCTCACTGTTGAGAAATTCAAAGGAGGACCCGGATATCAGCATTTATCATGACAGTGTCATTCTACTGCATGGACCGTAATGTAAAAGCGAAAGAACAATTGACATACGACAATTATCCGTTGATGAAAATAAATATTGATCTAGAGACAAAATCTATGTCAATATTCGAATATTTTGAGTTTTTTTGGCAGTCCCTCAAATATCGAGATAACTAGTTTCCACTGTATTTTAATTCTTAAATCATGAAACAATGTAAAATAATGTAAAACAATGTAAAACAATGTAAATCAATGTAAAACAATGAAAAACAATGTAAAATGCGACCATGAAGAATGATAGTAAATTTTAAAATGAAACATAATTATGAACCAATTTTACATTCTACTAATATTATTATGTTAAAAAAATGAACAATAAAACATTATCCCATGAGGCCATGACATTATAAAGGAGTGAACTAATAAACAAGTTTATTGGGCAGGTAATGAAATTATATTTTCATTCAGACTACTTGGAATTTTTCCTTCAAATACTAGTCCAAGATGTTGCAATTGAAGCCTACAATTATATTTTTAGTCAACTTCTAGTTCATGGAAGTGCCATCTTTCCCTGTTGCAGGTTCTTTTCCTCCTGACTTTGTAGGAAAAGGCACTTACCTAATATTCTCTATTTATAAAATGAATTGTGATATTTTATTGCAGACTTACTTAGTTCTGTCTTTTTCAACTTCTTTTTCTTCTTCTTCACTGCTGTCATCAAAAAATGGCGGAGGTTCTGTACTGACTAGAGGCATTGTTGATGACTCCATTTTCTTCTCAACTTTGGAACTCTTATCCAATGCACTGTCTAACAAGTCCTCCAAGGAACCTGCTTTCTTTAGATTTGTGTCACTAGATTTGTTGGTCTGTACTGCAGGTTCTTGTTCCGTAGTTTGTTTGTCTGTTAAAGTGACACCATCTCCTCCTGGTTAATGGATAATTAGATAGTTGTAATGGTCAAGAAAGTTCTATGGTTCATTTTTGACAATTTTCCTTTTTAGTTGTCTGTTTTATTATATATTTTATAATGTTGGGAAACATGCTTAGATATAATAACTTGAATACAGATAATGGGCCAATATGACAGACTGAGGAATAATAACTTGAATACAGATAATGGGCCAATATGACAGACTGAGGAATAATAACTTGACCAATATGAAAACACTTATTAAAGACAATTTTAATAATTAACTAGTGATGAGTAGTGGTCATAATGGCCCAGTTTGGTTCCTAGTAGTCATATTTTATATAAACTTGCCCTGATATTGGTTCATATATATTAGTCCAGTTCTCATCTTGACATGCACGTTTCTTTAATGACAAAATTTTTGGAACATATTTAATTAACCATTATCAATAGTGATATACACATGTAGTAATTTTTTCTTACAGGTATCTTATATTTTTACCAAAATGCTACTGTAATGCCAAAATGCAGTTTTTATCCATAAAGAAACACACACTCACTCAGTCAGTTTGTTTAAATTGTATTTAAGTTCTTTTATCTCATGTATTACATACAGTAGAACTTCATTGGCTCGAACATGGATGGCTGGAACACCACATGTTGCTCGAACCTTTTATCTGGTCCCGGCTGAATTCCCATTTCAATGTATATACATGTACACGTATGATATGATGTTGAACAATTCTTGGCTCAAACAATCTTTAACTTGAAATATTTTGTCCAGTCTCATTGGGGTTGAGTCATCAAAGTTCTACTGTGCATGTGAATATAGCCAAAACCAAGCACATACATGTAAGAACATGTAAGAGCACAGGCACTGGTCAAAATCTCTTTATGGTCATGCAGTATATATATTGCAGTAAACAAGAGATTATGACGTGAGTGCCTGTGAGTAAGAGCTATTAATAAGCATGGTCAAGTTAGTATGTGATGGCCTGTATATCCAAGATTGTTGTTTTATGTTTATTACATACACAGTCAAACCTGTTTAAAGCAGAGTGTAGGAAGGAAGCAAAAGTGATCCATTAAGATGGCTTGTTGCTTAATAGAGATTAATGTTGTAGTAAGACTAAAATAAACCAGTGATATTACCCAACAAACTATAAAATAAAACATGCTTAATATTACCCAATTTGATATTTTGTATTTTACCCATTTCAAAACTCAGAGCGTCACATTATAGCGTCATTTACAAATCTAGATGGTATCAGGGTCTGGACTAGCCAGTTTTTTACATGAACATATAAACATACCAGGTCACAGCACTTACTGACAATCACTTGTGCAGGAAACAAACAAATGTAATGTCCAACCTGACTGCCAAAGCAATAACTGTAAAATATTGTTTGTACCCACATCTAATGATTGGGACAACTAAATGCAATACCAATTCAGAAATTAGTCTATTGATATAAACAAAAGCTCATTTCTTTCTTTTTTTTCTTACAAAATGCATTGCTTTCATGCACTGATAAAAAATACATCACTGGAAGATTGAGTACCCCACCACTCAATTATAAAAAAATGGTTGTTGTTGTAAGTTGTATGTTAAGCACCCATTTAAACTATTTTTCAGTCATATCATGATGGTGTCTACTTGAGACAGTAATCTTAGTGCTACCAAACTGAAATATCCTGCCAGACACATGATACGACACCCCACCCATTCACAATCTACTGACACATGGCTGACCAGACATAAAACTATCCTCTAAATGCCTAGTACTGAGGGAGAATGCTTCAAGAATTTTGTTTCATTTTTTAATTCCTTTGTATGAACCGGCCAGAGATCAAACCAGTGACTTTCTGCATGTTAGGCAGATACCACTAGACCACTGCTGCAATATATTATACCAGTTTCAATGCAAATTGTGAAAAGCATAATTATTACATGACATTGTATACTCTAAGGAGACCTGCTCTGAGATAATACCAACATTGGATCCAATGCCCCCTCTGACAGAAAATCCTTGATTCACCCATGTCCATTAATATATTTGTCGGCAAAATCATCTACCATACAACTACCTGCATCTAATTCATTCCCTATATTCTCCTTCACAACCTCATCACTATTTCCTGGACTGACAGTTGATATTACGTCCACCTTCTCCTCAGCCTCCATCACAACCTCTGATTTCTTCTCTGTGTTGACTTCTAATTTATTATCATTATCATCATCATCATCTTTATTTTCATTGCTTCCCTCCTCCTCCTCCTCCTCTTCCTCCTCCTCATCATCATCATCATCAACATCATCATCACCCTTATCATCAGTTTTAGATTGTTCTGTTTCATCATGATCTATATCAGTTTTTATATGTTCTTCTGGTGCTGCCAGTCTCTGTGTTTGATTATCCTCTTTCTTCACAACACTTTCAGCTGCTTCTCCTTCATCTTCATCTTCTAAAATTGAAATACTCAGTTTTAATGTAAATTTTTTTTTACAATTATCCTTTACTCTCCTTAACTCTGTGATATAGCCCCAATATTTTTTTTCATGTATTACAGAGCCTTCTCTGACAGTTACTGAACTTTGACCTCTGTATGCTAAATAGCATATCTACCTATTGAGTATAAAGATTCACAAACCAGAGAAGAGAATGCTCAGCCTATGCATCAGCCAGGAATCCAGAACACCAAACTTTTTTGTGAAGACATTGATTTTCTATTCATGTCCGGACCTAATGCAGAATATAAAGCTTTACATACAGTTACCATAAACCTGCGCTTTAAGTAGTGACTCTGGGGAAACAAATAAAAACTTGTTTCTAAATTACTAAATGGGATTTTACCATATACCTCAAAATAAACACTCCCAACCACATTAAAAGTCCCCCCCCCCACCACCCTCAGGAAGTCGGTCTTCAATCAAAATAAATGCACAAAGATTGGAATTCTGGTTTAAACATTTTACTACTGAATAAATGTCTCATCACCAGCTACATTTTTTATGAAATTTTATTCACATTTTATAAAAAAATATATTATTGATTTCTTGGACCCAAATTCAATCAAAAGCATGAAAATGAAAAAAAACAAAATGTTGCTTGACAAAAAAGTTGTTTTTAATGATAACCACAAATACAAATACGTCTCACAATTTTGTACTGTTCTACATGTAGAGAAATGTTCTTCTGGAACACTGGATACATTACCAAATTATATCAATGGTTCTAAAAATGCCTAGTTCCCACAGGTAGTCCTCTGTTGGTCAAATTATGCAGAAACAAACATGGGAATGAATATATTGCTTTTTTACAATTTCAATGGTTTGAGGACACCCCTACATTTTTGACAATTCTGCCCATTTGTTGCAGTGTATCACTACTAATCTGTTATAGCGTCATCAAACAGCATCCAATGTCATTCAAAATTGGCAGAAATCATGAAAGTGTTTCAATCTTCTCATAATATGCACAAAGAAATATGACAATTTTATGCATTTTTAACAAAAATAATGCCCAACTTCTTTACACATCTCTAATTTCTTTGGGGTAAGAATCTTGTAACCATCATGTAAGGGAGATAATTCTTAAGTGAGACCTAAATGACTGTACACAACATGTGTTTACTTGCAAATCAAACACTCTTGATATAAGAAATGACATGCTTATATGGAATGGCATCTTGGATATATATGAATGAATACATACATTTACACATGCATTTACACACATACACACATAGACTTGAGTAATATAAATCCACTGTAAAGATTGATTGATTGATTGATTGATTGATTGATTGAATATTTAGCGTCATTTTTATGCCATTGAGGGCTAACAGATGATCAGTTAACCTAACCACTGTTTCCTGGGATTAACCAGTACTCGAGCACACCCCATCTCCGCAAGTAACTGATAACTTTCCCACTCGAATCAGTGGTGAGAGACAAATGATAATGAAATACAATGTCGTATATCAATCATCACGGAGACTGTTGCCAGGCAGGGGATTCAAACTCACGACCCCTGGATTGATAGTCAGACACGTAACTGACTGAGCTAATCGGGCCCGGCCCACTGTAACGAATGTTAGTACCTGCATATATGCTGTTGAATATAATTCCAGAGACTAAACAGATGAAATATCAAATTTCTCACTATGCAAGGGCAAATAATCTGGTTTTCAAGGTTCAAGGTTCAATGGTTATGTATAACATATCCAAGTTTAATTAAAATCTGATGGAAAATACTTTTATTGTGTTAACTGCATGAAATAACACCATTTTCATAAATCAAGGGAAATAACACAGATGGATCTGTCTGATTTTCGCATTTATCTGAGGTCTTCTGATTTACATTTGTGTATATAAAGCATCTAAGAGATTTATAAGATGAATAAGTAAACAGCTGGATGACAAATACTAGGGGCCCGTTTTACTTACCTTCGGAAGTCTTAAGAATTTCCTAGTACAAATCTGACATCTAGGAAAGTCTCATTTGCACAATACTTTTACAAATTTTAGAAAGAATACTTTTTATAAAGATTACAAATGATTGCAAAATAAGTAAGCGACACACTAAATGGATTTCCTCAACTTTTTTTATAACTTTTACACTAAGAAGTTTGTAAACTTATGAACGTAAGTGAAATGGGCCCCAGGTGACAGACAAATTACTAAAGGCCAGTAGAGCTGAAACATTGCCTTTGAATAACAGATGTAGCATAATAAAATATAACTTTTTTTTCAAACCATTATCAGATTGGTTTTCATCTTCTTCTTCATCTTCTTCTTCTTCTTCTTCACTTTCATCCTCACTGTCTTCTTCATCTTCAACATTTGTTTCTCCTTCTTTCTGTCGTTTCATTAATTCCAGGGTAGTACTCTGAAAGAATATCAATACTTTTTTATAATCCCTGAAGATCTGGGACCAGTTAGCTCAATCGGTAGTGCATGTGACTATCAGGGATGGGGTCGTGAGTTGAAATCCCTGCCCAGCCACAGTCTAATATAGGACTTATATATGATATTGTGTCTCATTGTCATTCAACCCTTCCCGCTTTTCAAGTGGAAAGGTTATCAGTTACTTACAGAGATGGGTGTGCTTGAGTACTAGCAAACCTTCCATGATCTCCGGAAAGAGTGGTAAGGTTAGCTGATCATCTATTTGCCCTTGATGGCATAAAAGGATGCTTAGTATTCTTCAAAACAATTCCTTCGTGAGAGATAACAGTTTAGCGGGATGGTAACTTGAACTTGTTTAATTTTGCACTCTGTTACAAAAAGTATTGTTTTAATACGAGATTGACATCTGTTTAAATCTATTGTTTTGTTTAAATGTTATCCTAAGCATACTTCAGAATAGGGTGAACACAAGATGAAGAGCCTATTCAGTATCGTCATGTTAAGGCCTTCAACTGTGAACCTAGGGCTCGCAGGTTCGATCCTCCACTCCTCCAACTAAAAATACAAATCACTCTTTCGGATAGGACTTTAACAAAAATCAAGGTCCCAGAAATCGGTCCTAAACACCGGGCATGTAGAAGAACCAGGGATGCTACAAAAGGGTCTTCTGCACTATATCTCTGCACTATTCTCCAAAAATTTAAAATTACTAATACCCTTCTGGAAGAGTTACCCATATGAGAAACCTGTGGCGACGATACATAAAATTATCATCATCATCAGAACCATCAACCTTCCAAGTTTTTGAGCTTCGAATGCTTGAGATTTTGCAAGTAAAGTGCATGTGAAAAAGGTTTGGGACCAGCAATGCCCTCGAGTTTACCCATCTGCTCAGGTTTTTTATGCTAGTTGTTATTCCAGTTTCTCTGTATCTTTTTATTTTGCTTTTAGGAAGTCAAATCATATAATTTTCATATATATTACATACGTCACATCACAAATGGTTCCAATGTTAAAGTGCAAAATTTCTATCTTGACCCTAGGGTTAGGTAAAAATATCCGGTATTCTTATCCAATTTGCAAGAAAGAAAGTTCTCAAATAATGAACTAGAATATTTGCCATCATATCTCATTCTGGGGCCGAAATAAAAATTCTCACGACATAGTAAAATTACGATAAATTGAATAACAGAATAATTTTACAATTTGTTTAGTATGCAAGAAAAGAAATCATTCATGACATTTTTAGTTCAGTTTGTTATAATGTTTTTTTGCAATTTAACTCGCTACAGTTTTGTTTCTACTGAAACAGATATCCCTTGGGGCAGACATTTCTGAATCTCAACCCGCTGAAAATGTTATGATTGTCCTTAAAGCCACATTGCGTCACATGATTCTTGCATACTGGATAAAGATATCTGCATTTTTACCATGATTAGATATTTCTATCACATCCTAGTGCCGAGATAATATTCTTGCGCTTTGACGTTGGGCTGAGATATATGACATAACGTTTAGAATTATATGATGTAAATTATATAATTTGATGTCTTAAAAGCAATTGTAGTAAAAAAAATGATGGCACAGACTTGTTCCCACCAAAATAGTTGTCATTCTGAGCGGAATTTCAAACCCACGTACCAGTAAGATTCTTACATCCTACACAAAGCATATGCAACTGACTCTAATGTGGGTTATTTCCTAAAATTTGCAAAGCAGATAATACACCAGTGTGACTAAGGTAAGATTACATTAGCTAAGACAGTTGTTGTTCTTGTTACATCAAATACAGTTGTGTAGTACCTTGATGGAGTTGAGAATTACAGCCAGTATTTCTGTTCCAGTGTACTTCTGTTCTGACTCGAATACTTCTCGCATCTCCTTGTACACTGTGTTCATGATCCTTTTCACCTGAATAACATAAATATGAATAGTTTTATTTGAATGGGGTTTATTGCCACTGTCAACACATGACAGGTTATATACGTCATATCCAGATTTTACTGGTGAAGGAAGACCGCAGAATGAGACTGACTAGAACCACGTCCTTCCGCAAGTAACTGAAAACTTTCATGAGATCTTTAAATAGCATTGTGTATTGAGTAGCGGAGCACATAGTATGCTGAAAGACTACTTTAAGTCTCCTTTTCTAGTTTAACCATTTTAATGAATATAATTTTCATTTTTTATTCTCCTTATATTTGTTATTAATCATATACCAATATACCAATAAAATAAATTAAAGACATATTTTTAAGAAATTAAAAGCTATTTTTACCATACTTGACAATCACATTAAGTCATTTCAAGAGTGGTATACGAGTGATGGATGGAAAAGGTTTGTTGTGACTATTGCATGTAACAACTTGACTATTCATTCTGCAGGTATCAAGATTCTAGGTTCTGTATAAATATTTGTTTATTTTTTATATTCATTTCAGTTTGCATGCTAATTGTCTTTTCTTTGTAAGTTGAGAGGGAGCTTCCTGACTGTTTTATATAATCATTCATCACATAGCAATACATAACAAAATCAACTTTTTAAATCCTCAATTCTAATATCATTACTTCCAGGTACACATTTCCTTCATATTCAAATCACGACAACAACTCCAGGATGCAACAAACACATTTTGAGAATTAATATACATTTTATTTTTATTTTACCTCTTCCAACAGATTCATAGAACCACCAGCACTGACTGCCCCACTGCTGGCACCCTGGGCCTGGGCTGTCTTTAACTCAGTTGTCAGCTTGGCAACCTGCTTTTCCAACTCATCCTTCTGTTCATCCAGGTTATCACGTTCCTCTTCCAATTCCTTTATCTTCTCTTCATATCTCTCTTTCATTGTAGTGACTTGTGTACGTATATTGTCATACTGCAAATACACATTTAAAATACATTTTTGTGTGTTATTTATAGAGATTTTCAGGGAAAATAAAAGTAATATTCTCAGTTGGAATTATTTCCCTTTAGCCAGATTTTAGGAATCAAGTTGTTTTTTTTACAAAAATTAATTATTTGAACTTGAAAAATCGATTTTTGTTTTTTGACTGCACTACACATATTCAGTTTTGAGTTAACCTTAGAAGTACAGTGCCATTGTCGTCACTAGCAAGCATCTTTTATTCCATCACAAACTTAACCAAGACTGGTTACCTCAGTCAGTAGCGCATCTGAATTTCAAACCAGGGGTCGTGAGTTTGAATCCCTGCCTGGTCAGAGTCTCTGTAATGATTGAAATACAAAATTTGCATCTCATTTTCATTTGTCTCTCTTTACTGATTTAAGAGGAAAAGTTATCAGTTACTTGTGGAGATAGGTGTGCTTGAGTACTGTTTTACCTGCTAGGATCAAAGAAAAGCGTGATTAGGTCATCTGTCGGCCCTCGATGGTATAAAAATGATGTTAAAATTAAACAATATTTAAAAACCTACAATATTCTAACAACATAAGGAAGTAACGCCACGTAAAGTGTATAGCTTTCTTACCTTATTCTTCCACGCTCCCATTTCTTCTAGCTGTTCCTCTAACTCCGACACTCGCTGGTCACTTCCACTGCTACTTGACCTCATGGTCTGGATCTGACATGGAATAGAAAATTTATGTCAATTATAAATCAGCATATCATCATAAGCACTACGCTTCCACTCTAATCTTTTTTCTGTTAAAAATATTGCAGACACTTGTTTTATTGCATAAAATGTATCTAAATTGATTGATTGAATATTTTATTTCATTTTATGCCATCGAGGGCTAACAGACAATCAGTTAACATAACCACTCCTTCCTGGGATCCTGAAAGGTTAACCAGTACTCTAGCACACCCCATCTCCGCAAGTAACTGATAACTCTCCATTTTTTTCAGCAGTAAGAGACGAATGATAATGAGACACAACGTCATATATCAATCATCACGGAGACTGTTGCCAGGCAGGATTCGAACTCATGACCCCTAGATTGTTAGTCAGACGCTCTACTGACTGAGCTAATCGGGCCCGGCGTATCTAAACTGAGAAATAAAATATGTTCAAACCAAATGATTTTAAACAGACTGTAATGACGTAGATAGAGGATCTTACATGAATGCTTATTTATTATTGAATTTATTAAGCAAGTTGGAAAAAATATATTATGTGAGGTTCTGCCGAGCATTATATAATTTTTTCAAACAAGTTTAATAAATTCAATAATAAATGGGCATGAATATAAGATTCATTTTATCACATAACTCAGGAAAAAATTACATTTATCATATGACATTATGTCTCAAAATAACGCCATTTAACCATGACAAATTGACTTCATTTGTAAATTCCTGGAAGTCGGAAAGTACTTTGGCAATTTGCATACGAGAACCTAGTTATATGGAAAACACTGAGCAATGAATCAGAAGTGATATAACACTAGGTTAATATAAAAAATTATTACACTCCACCATTAATTATGTGATAAACCAACTTATATCACAGATTACCTCCAAGTTGTAAAATAACCATCACCTTATTTTCCAACTCCTGTACTTTCTCTTCAACCTCATCCTTTTCTTCCTTCACTACCAGGAGAGCTCTCGAATGTTTCTCAGCAGCTACAGCCAGCAATTTGTCACTCTTCCTCTGCCAGTCTGCATTTATCTCCTCCTCCATCTGTGATATCTAAAGAAGGGAAAGTAAAATATCAAAATTTTTACAGAAATATATTTGGCCCAACACCAATCCATTTTATGTGTAATGTTTACACGATAACCACATATTTTATGTCCTGCCATATACATGTACTTGTACGCTACATCAATACAAAATGTACAATTTATAGCATTCAATATAAATTTGTGTCATTTATGTTGAAACTAAGGATGTCAACGAATATTCGGATATTCGAATATTCGGTCATGCGTCCGAATATTCGAATGTCATATTGATATTCGAATATTCGCAACAAAACAAATATTAAAAAAATAAAGTAAATTCAAGTTGTTTTCTTTTTTTATTTTCAATTTCAATATTTTTTGCCACAAATGGTTTTGAAAGGTGTTATATCAACCAGGTTAAAACACGGTAATTATCGATTTCCTCCAAAGACGGGTGTCAGTTAGACGTTGTCAAACTGATAAGGAGTCCTGGTCGGTAATCCTTTAATTGTTTGCCTTAGGCAATTTTAATTATCAATCTGCCTTTACGGTCTGTTGTAAATCACCCTGTTTTGAAAAGGTGAGAGCAAGTTTGTTTATTAACCAATCTTATACCTAACTGAAGAGCACACTTCTTTGATTGGAAGGCCGTTTATGTACTTATGAATAATAAAAGTAGTAGACGAATTTACTTATATATTTCTGTTTGTTTTTCAATTTCATTTATAAATAGTTAATTACTTATAAACTTTACAAACATACGAATATTTAACTTAGTAAAGCTAATATAACATATCATTTATTAATTTATTATTATTAATTATGCATCATCGAGTTTCACATCATGTTGAATCTTGACGACAATGATATTTCAATTGTTTGCTTTTTAGTATTTATACATCAGCACCGTTTCCGCTGAAAGAGAAACAAATATGGCGAGTAAAAACGTTCGGGATAGAAAGTTGATGATTATTTATTTTTAAGATCTTGACCGAATATATTCGAATATTCGTTCGAAAGAATGACCGAATATTCGAATATCAATATTGCCATTCGTTGCCATCCTTAGTTGAAACACAAAATATCATTTGATACAAATTGTGTCATTAATGTTAGAACTTTTGTCAATTATATTTAAGCATAAAATATCATACATGTATCATATAAATTGTGCCAATTATGTTGAAACATGCATTACATGCACGTGTAACTTTATATGAATTTTGTGTGTGAAACCAGCCATGGATTCATACTGAAACCAGGTTTTAAATAATTTCAGTAAAGTTCAATTAAAGATGAAATCCTATAAGATTTGAGTTTGAAATAATTGTATTCATATTGAAATATATACATGTAGTTTTAAGTAATTTCAGTAAAGTTCAAAGTTATGTTGTTCATTTAAGTTTATTATATAAATATTTTTTAAGCAGGGATGGTAGTGTAATGGATAGAGTGTTGGCACGCTAGAGGTTATGGGTTCGATCCCCATCTCGATCTGATGCCTCCCATAAAACAACACTCAGTACTGGTTCTACCAAGGAAGCGGACTTGAGAGCCCTGAGCTGTCATTGCAATCTAACTAAAATATATGTCTTAACATAGAGCATCATTTGATATTAATTTAGTTTTATTTAGTACAACCGTACATACATCACTACATGTTTTCAGCAAGGTTTCATACATGTTGGGGCACTCCAAGGTCAAGTGGTCTAAGGTACTGTCCTCTAATGATCACTTACTATGCAATGATGGGGTCATGGGTCCAAGTCTCACTTGGTCAGAAAAGTTTATATGAGGAAGTTTGCCAGTTACTTGCAAAAGGACAATGGTTCTATTCAGATTCATTCTGTGGTCTTCTTCCACCAATAAAACTGCCATATACAGCATGAAATATGTTCAAAATGGCGTTAAATCCAATTAAAACTTACACAAAAACAAACAAACAACAACTGGATATGCCATGTATAACCTGTTTGCCTTGAAAATGGTATTTAACATACTTCATACATAGGTCTGTCCGTTTACACATGTAAACGGATCCGTGTCATTTAAAAGCAATACATGTTTATTAATTTAAAATTCGTGTATACTACCTTGACCCTAGACGCCAGTGAATTTAGTAAGTTAGTATATAGATTGTTTGACATAATGTTATTGAATATTTTCCAACTATCCTTGTGTGTTTCACGGCATTAATATTCATTATGACTGGAATTGGATTCACGGAGCCAGAGTTATTTCAAAACTGCAATTCATGAGCGACATGTCAGCCATTTGTTTGGTGAGTTATTCAAACATTTACGGTGTATACCAGTAATTACATTGTAGCTATATATACAACTTAAAAAATGCACATACAAAACACCCAGGTTTGAGCGTCATGTAAATGGAGGCGTGTCGTTTATAAGCATTTCATGTACACGTTTACAGAAATCTCATAAATGATTATCAATTATATTTTTATTTTACTCAAAACTGACAACAAAATTTATCTAGTAAGAAAGTCGACTGACCTGTTCTTGATTGGCTTCAGTTGCAGATGATTTCTGTTTTCTCAATTTGCCTTTCAGCGATTGTATGTCAGCCTGTACATTATGACAAAAACATAAAAAACATTTATCAGCATAATAAATACATGTCAATATGTTTATACACATCCTTTGATATCTATTTCCCTCAAACAGTAATACTTCGTTCTGTTTTTTTTTCTAAAAAAATTCACACAATGACTTAAGTATATGTTTAGTTTATACTATTTCATTTTAGCTTGATTGTGAAGAAAACTTATATGAACCTCTCAAGTATGCATCCTGGGTAGAATCAGTACTGAATTTTGTTATTTAAAAGGCATCGGGTCGAGTTGGGGATTCAACCCGCAGTCTCTGGCAATACTCTATCCTCTACACTACCACCCTGCTTAGGAATCACACCACTATTATCTCCCTTGAGTACTCCGGACCTACAGATGAAGGAGGTAAAACTAAAACTTAGTTAAATCTTTTTCTTCTTTTTTCAGTGCTTTTTATTGCAGCAAATTATTTTTTTCCTACTAGTCGTAAAGTGGTCAGTATTTCAGAAATGACCACTGAAAATTTGATACTGATACCTAATTTCTAAGCAATTCTGTGTCATTTTAGAATTGTTGATTTGAACTGCATTGTAGGCAACATATTATTACTCTGGAAATTGACAGGTATCACAAAACCATTTCATTTAAAAAGAAACAGTCCAGGTATGCGTTTTTTTCTTTTATAATTGTAAAACTTGAACCAATGAAAAATTTGTGCCCTGGCACATACTACAGTACAGATTTTGTTTTTTCAGTGTTTTGGATATAAATGTTACAACGAAGCCCTATGGGAAATGTAATAATGGTGTGAGACGTTGATTTACAAAGCCATTGTGTGTACATGTAACTAATATGTATACCACTGTTGTAACTAAAATAAGCATTAAAATGAAGTACAGTTGCTTACAGATGGGTTATATTTCACAAACGATCAAGGCGACATAAGCATACATGTAGTTATAAACAGATGCTCTAACACCTGAGGAAGATAAATCCCATATTTTATTTATAAGTGTTTATGGATTCACATAAAATTACACAAAACAAATGATTGAATAATTGATTGATTGAATATTTGGCGTCATTTTTATACCATCGAGTGCTAACAGGTGATCAGTTAACCTAACCACTGTTTCCTGGGATTCTGAAAGGTTAACCAGTACTCGAGAACACCCCATCTCACAAAACAAACAAAAACTCTGATAAGTTTGACAGATGATTCAAGGATTGTGTACATGTATTAGAGACAGTACCTACCTCAAGGTTAGTTTTAACATCTTCCAACTCATCCTCCAGCTGTCTCCTGTCTTCTGCTGCCTTCCTTTTTCTCTCTGTTAAATTCTGAAGTAATAGAGAAATTGTCATGGAAAGTTTTAACCAAACAATAAAAGAAACTCAAGCTTTTGAGTGGAAACCATTTTGGGATGGATGGGTGAATGAACAGACGACAAAGGTCAATGCAATAAAAATCTTTCAATTAAAGTTCTGTATAGCATCATTACTACATGACCTCACAAAAGCCAAACTGTCCAGTCTTTTTTAAGCAATAGAAACTACTACAGTTTGATGACCACACCACCGGATTCAAGACCCAGTGACTTTTCCCTATTGAGAACTGCTCTCATTAATGCAACTTTCAAGAGCCTCAACAGTATACTAAGGGGATGCTACTTTGAGAATTTTATGTCATGTTTAGCTCATTTGAAGTGTTATGATGGTGACTACCTTGAAGGACTTTAACAAAAATTAGAAATGTGTCTGTCATCATGAATGCCCCCACTATTGATAAAAAAACGAGAGGCCCAAAAGGGCCTGAGGACACTATACTGGCTCATAGTGGCCATAGTACTTTTTTGAAATATCACAATATTTACCCTCTTTTGGGGTCATCTTATTGTTACAAGACAATGCAAATTAAAAACATATTTACACAAATGGAAGAAAAAATGAGAATTTTCCATTTTCCCATAGTATTCCTATGTAAAACTCAAAGACCTCTTACAGGGCCTCTATACATCCCGGTGCTCCTTGATTTGTACAAACTTAGAACTCTTAATCATAGGGATAATTTATATCAAATATGAATAAATCTGACTGAATGGTTGTTGAGAATAAGATTTTAGAAAGTCAATCCTTCGTAGCGAACAAAATCTTATTTATTATGACTAGAAGATGCTTCAAAACTCAAATTGAATAAAAAAAGTCATAAATTAATGAAACAAAAGAGAATTGTCCGTTTTCCAATAGTTTCTATATAAAGCTCAAAATCCACTTACAGGGCCCCTATAAATACAAAACCCTTGATTTGTACAAACTATAATCTATATCAAATATAAACAAACTGGACTAAACGATTGTTGAGAAAAAGAGTTTTGAAAATTTTCTATTGTGACCCTTTTTTACCCTACCTGGCCCATTATGGAAAGCGAATTATCCTTATTGAACCAAATCTTATTTCCTATGACAAGATGATACTTCAGAACTCATATTGAAATATAATTTTGCCTAAATAAATGAAAAAATGAGAATTTTCTGTTTTCCCATATTATCCCTATGTAAAATTTTAAACCCACTTACAGGGCCCCTATAATTATTAGCCCCTAAATTCTTATCTGCAATCAAACCCCTACACATAGGGATAATTATGCCAATTATGAACACATATGACTAACCGGTTCTTAAGAAAATGATTTTTGTAATTCCCAATTTTTACCCTTTTGGGGCCCCTCTTGACCCCTTAAGACAGTGGAACCCAGTCATGTTTACAAATTTGAGCCTCCTTCACCAAACAATGCTTCTGTGAAGATAAAGGTTAAATCATTTCCATTTAAAAAAAAAATCAATTAATATCTACTATAATAACATGTGTTCCCTAATTAAACCCACAAGGCAGGGTCATTTTTAACCCTAGGGGCACCATTTAAACAAATTTTACAAAACTATAGTTGGTGATCATTACTACATAAACATTTTGAAAATCTGTTGGGCTGTTCATGAGAAGAACATTTTTTAAGTCTTGGACTTTTTTTAGTAATGGCGGCCATCTTGAATTTCAGATAAAAAAAAAATCTTCTGTATAGTCTCCTATGCAATAGAAATATTCATGTGAAGTTTCAGTTAAATTAGCCTAGTGGTTTCAGAGGAGGTGCTGCTAACAGACGACAGACAACAGACAACGCGCCATCCCATAAGCACTTCTGGCCTTTGAGCTAAGAACATTTTTTTAATGGAAAATTAAGCAAAGCCGGGGACATAACTCCTGTAAAATTTGACTGACATTGACAAATATAGAACTTGACCTGTGTTTTATAATTATACACATGAAATATTATTTAAATACATAGACCCCTTCAGAAGTTACTGATCAGAAACCAAGTTTTACCTCAGATGGACTGACAGACGACAATCAAATTGACAAACACAATGTATGAATGTCAAGGGCATGATAAAAATAAACAATATACGGGATATCAGATTCATATTGTTCATGGAGGAAGGACCATTCTCATCAGATTCAAACATATATATACTTAACTAGTAAAACTGGTTGCCATATATAACCTGTAATATGTTGAAAATTGCATAAACACTTTTGCTGCCACTTGCCTCAATATACCAGTATCTCAGTGCCAGGCATATTTGCAGGAATTCTGCAGAATTGGTATGGTGTATAGAATATATATTATTAAAACAAAATATATGTAAAAAGTATAGATATGTCAAATGACCTTGTCCACCATTTTGTCTGCCATTTTGAATTTTCGAGGAAAAAGACTAATTTTGACCTAGATACGGATAATATTAAAAAGACTGTTTTCCTGTATCATTTTCATACCTTTGTATGTATAAATACATATAGTACACACTATGTATGTGTTGTCATCATACAAACATTTATTATTAAGATTTTACATATGTCATTTATCTGCATTTTTTCATGAAAATGGATATTTTTATCAAAATTTCTATTTTGATATCTTGCCACATATCCCATAATGACAGCACAACAGTTGCAAACATTATTAGTCGGTCAAATCTGAATGTGTATTTAGTTATTCTGGATATCTTCCCAGGCCTTCCTGAAGTCTTTATAGGTATTAAACAGTTCAAAACATGGGACAACGCACAGTGGTACATCAAGCCCTGCCTCAGAACTCTCGGAGTCACTGGTGAAAGGGAGGATATATCTCAGACAGAATCATTCAGAATTGTGTTTAAAACTTCATCCAGTTGCAGATGTCTACACGCTGACATTGTATTAACATAAGTTTTCTTTTTCAATTTCTATTTTTTTTCCTCACATGTAAACAAACATGTATCTACGGTAAAAACCGAAGTATACCACTTGTTCACATATTAAAATGTTGCTTACAATCTTGGCAATTGATATCAGATAAGCCCGGAGGAGTAGCCTCCCTTATTTCCATTCAGTACTATGGCAAATACACATGCTATGTAAATTTGACTACAGTCGCAATTGGCAATGAAAGGTAATTTCGACTATAGTTGCAATTGGCAGTGAAAGTGTTAAACATCATTAAAAACAATAACATTTCCAGCAACAGAATTAAACAACTTTCCCATGTATCTTTACCTTCTCCACAGATGCCTTAGCTGCTTTTAAATCCGCCATCTCCTCCTGTACCTGGGACACACTGCTCTCCGCCGTCTTTCTAGCCTGCTTCTCCTCTCTCAACTGTTTTTGTAGATCTGTTATTAGGCTCTCATCATCTACAACAGTATTTAAACAATAGTTGTCATGACCTTTATCATTACTCTTAAATTCAACAACAATTTATCATTATTCTTGTATACAACCATGATATGTATCATTATTCTTGAATACAGTCAAGGTATTTATCATTATTCTTGGATACAGCCACTGTATTTATCATTATTCTTGGATACAGCCACTGTATTTATCATTAATCTTGGATACAACCAAGGTATTTATCATTATTCTTGGATACAGCCACTGTATTTATCATTATTCTTGGATACAACCAAGGTATTTATCATTATTCTTGGATACAGCTATAATAATTGTATTTATCATTATTCTTGAATACAGTCAAGGTATTTATCATTATTCTTGGATACAGCCACTGTATTTATCATTATTCTTGGATACAGCCAAGGTATTTATCATTATTCTTGGATACAGCCACTGTATTTATCATTATTCTTGAATACAGTCAAGGTATTTATCATTATTCTTGGATACAGCCACTGTATTTATCATTATTCTTGGATACAGCCATTGTATTTATCATTATTCTTGGAAACAGCCATTGTATTTATCATTATTCTTGGATACAGTCATTGTATTTATCATTACTATTGGATACAACTATGATATTTATCATTATTATTGGATACAACCACAGTATTTATCATTACTCTTGGATACAACCACAATATTTTTCATTATTCTTGGATACAACCACAGTATTTATTGTTATTCTTGGATACAACCATGGTATTTGCCATCATTCTTGGATACAACCCCAGTATTTATCATTACTCTTGGATACAACCACGATATCATTATTCTTGGATACAACCGCAGTATTTATCATTATTCTTGGATACAACCACGATATTTGCCATCATTCTTGGATACAACTACAATATTTGCCATTATTCTTGGACACAACCATGATATTTGCCATTATTCTTGGATACAACCATGACGTCTATTCTGTCATTAGACACAAAAGTGACATTGTTATGACAATGACGACACAATATTCATGTTTAAATGCCAATATTAATATGAATCTAACACAGTATTCACAGTATTGAGAATACTCAACAAACAATAACCCTACTTTTATGTTGTGACTTCAGTGAATCTAGCTCCTCGCTTTGTCGCCGGGTGTCCTTAACACTTGAATCCATCTGCTGGGATATCTCAAACTCCTTCTTCTTTAACGTGGCCACCTCCAGCTGTAACGTGCTGATCTGTGACGTGGCATCTGTCAGGTCTTTGGTTAGTTTTACCTTCAATATATATATTTTGAAGGACTACATTTATTGACTTTAGATAAATGAATTATATAACTACATGTACTATGTTAGTTTGCCAAAGAGCAAATGAAAACTGCGAATTCTAGATTGCACACAAAGTAATACAATTTTTGACATTTCAAGGTCCACAACTCAGACAATATCTATCCAATTTGGCCAGTTCAAGAACTCATATTTTAGTTAATATATATACAACTACAGTAAAACCGTAAGTGCTAGAGTCAACACTAGATGAAATAGAGGAGCTTTTGACAATTTAAGGACCATAACACTGACATTTATAACTTCATTTTGTCAATTCAAGAACATATCTGAAATAATATGTTTATATAACTATTGTGTAAGTTTGGTTAACATCAAATAAAAACTGCAAGTGCTAGAGATCAGAATAAAAAAAATAATATATCAACAAAATCATACAATACCTTATCTTGTTCCAGAGACAACAGTTTAGATTGTGATTGGCTGGCACTTGACAGGAGACCCTCATTTCTCTGTTCCATTAATACTTGACTCTTCTCAACATAGCTGTATGAATCAGAAACACATACATGTATATCAATAAATGAGTGAAGCGAACTGACTTTTTTCAACATACAGTCAAACAAGTGTAAGCAGTCATCTCTATTAAGCAGCCACATTTGCTATTTCCCATTTCTTTGCTTTAAGAGCAAATTAACACGTTTCAAGCAACAACCTGTCTTAAAAGGTTATTTTTGCTCCTTCCCTTGACTGGCTGCTTAAGACAGGTTTGATTGTAGCTAAACACAATAAATAAACATTTACATGCAAAAATAATACAGAATAGTTCAAATCAGTTTCAAAGGTTGAATGCAAAACTAATTTAAACTATTCTGTATCATTTTTGCATTCAACTTTTGTCTGACAGAGTATCATAAAAATAGAATGCAATTTCATACAAATATATTGCTGAAGTCAAACATTATCTACATTTGAATAAAATAACTTGTCTGATAACCCTTTACTTCATATAGACACCTTTGGACACCTCTAATATAGACACCTTTGGACACCTCTAATATAGACACCTTTGGACACCTCTAACATTGACACCTTTGGACACCTCTAATATAGACACCTTTGGACACCTCTAATATAGATGCCTTTGGACAACTCTAACATAGACACCTTTGGACACCTCTAATATAGACACCTTTGGACACCTCTAACATAGACACCTTTGAACACCTCTAATATAGACGCCTTTGGACACCTCTAACATAGCCACCTTTGGACACCTCTAATATAGACACCTTTGGCCCCCTTTAACATTGACGCCTTTGGACACCTCTAATATAGATACCTTTGGACACCTCTAACATAGACAGCTTTGGACACCTCTAATATAGACGCCTTTGGACACCTTTAACATAGACACCTTTGGACACCTCTAATATAAGACGCCTTTGGACACCTCTAACATAGACACCTTTGGACACCTCTAATATAGATGCCTTTGGACACCTCTAATATAGACACCTTTGGACACCTCTAATATAGATGCCTTTGGACACCTCTAACATAGACACCTTTGGACACCTCTAATATAGACACCTTTGGACACCTCTAATAAAGACACCTTTGGACACCTCTAATATAGATGCCTTTGGACACCTCTAACATAGACGCCTTTGGACACCTCTAATATAGACACCTTTGGACACCTCTAACATAGACACCTTATGACACCTCTAATATAGACGCCTTTTAACACCTCTAACATAGCCACCTTTGGTCACTTCTAATATAGACGCCTTTGGACACCTCTAACATAGACGCTTTTGGACACCTCTAATATAGACACCTTTGAACACCTCTAACATAGACACCTTTGGACACCTCTAATATAGACACCTTTTGACACCTCTAACATAGACACCTTTGGACACCTCTAATATAGACGCCTTTGGACACCTCTAATATAGACGCAATTGGACACCTCTTACATAGACACCTTTGGACACCTCTAATATAGACGCCTTTTGACACCTCTAATATAGACACCTTTGGACACCTGTAACATAGACGCCTTTGGACACCTCTAATACAGACACCTTTGGACACCTCTAACATAGATGCCTTTGGACACCTCTATATGCTCGTTACGAGCAATCTAAATTCTTCCTGCACTGTTTTTCAAAGGCCTTCTGTGATTGGTGCATCTATGGAGTAAAGGGTATAATTTATCAAAGTCATATAGCAAACAAACAAAAAATGAAACAAAATGTTAGAAGTTGTTATCTGAAATTGAATACATACAGTTACCTCCTGGTTCCAAATTTTTTTTTTTATGAGTTCAAAAATTCTATGCAAGACATTTAACTTTAATATCTATGCTTTCTTTTCAGCCTACTTCTTGTTTTTGATATCAGTAAGATTTGCATAAAAATACATCAATGATATAAACCATTACAATGTCTTGACCAGATGTCACTTTTTTAATATTTAGAGTCATTTTTATACCATCGAGGGCTAACAGATGATCAGTTAACCTAACCACTCTTTCCTGGGAACCTGGATGGTTGGCCAGTACTGGAGCCCACCCATTTCTGCAAGTTACTGATAACTTTCTCACTTGTATTATTGGAAAATCTATATCAATCATTCAAAGCATGGCCAGATGCAAGATTTGAACTCACAACCCCCGGATTGATAATCGAAGTGCTACCGACTGAGCTAACTGGGTCTATATTCCATATATACTTGTTGACATCTTTAGATTCATGTAAACTAAATTTGTTCAGTAGTGTCTCTTAACAGGCCATTATTATTCCTATTATATACATTACACTCTACATAAAAGGAGAAATGTCAATGTAATTGAGAGCGCAAATTACTGGAAAATATTTCTATAACAGACAAATAGTTTCGCCAATGCCCCCCTGCATGTTGCCCAAATTCCCAATAGCTTTATAATAACACTCATTGTTTCTACCTGACAAGGTTTTCTTAATGTACATCTTTTGTTTATTTACTTTCCTCCCGACTTGTATTATATATAGTTAAATTAATAAACATGTATATACATGTACTATGTAAATTAAAAAATACAGGAGAGAAACTCTATAAGCAGTTTGCCTTTGTTTAAATCCATTGATGTTATTGTATATATGATTGTATGTATGTTTCTTTTCCAATAAAGTATATTTAAACCAACAACCTGAACTGCCAATGTTTGTTTATTGGAACTGGGACAATACTTCAGAGAAAGTATTCATCTAGTAACAGTTACAATTACTAAAACTTTTTACAGATATTGATTGATTGATTGAATATTAAGTATCATTTTTATGCCATCGAGGGCTAACATATTATCAGTTAACCTAACCACTGTTTCCTGGGATCCTGGAAGGTTAACCAGTACTCGAGCACACTCCATCTCCACAAGTAACTGATAACTTTCCCACTTGAATCAGCAGTGAGAGACAAATGATAATGACACGCAATGTTTTATATCAAACATCATGGAGATTGAGGTTGAGCGGGGATTTGAACTCACGACCCCTGGATTGACAGTCAGCCGCACTTATGACTGAGATAATCGGGCCCAGCTTTACTGATATTGATTTGGCAATAAGATAAGTATGTGCCACTTATTTAATTACATGTGACAATTATTTTTGTTGACAATTGTCGATAAACTCAATTAAGAAAGCTTTTGGAACCAGGAAAATGAATGCACACAGATACAGTTGGGTGACATAGTGCAAAAGTCATAACTTTACCTCTGATTTCTTTGTAGCAATTCAGATATTTTTTCATTCTGGGATTCTATTTTGCCACTTTTTTCGAAAACATCTTTCTTTAATCTTTCATTTTCCTGGGAAAAAAATAAAATATACACAGATAACTACAGAAGAACAGTCGTAGCAAGGTACATGTAGTGATAAAGTTGACCAATCACACCACAGGTACTTAGCTTTACCTGATTATCTCTTATTATCAGCACTCAGTAACGGTTCTACCCTGGCAATAGATTCACAAACACTTTGAGTTTATTTTAGTTTATATTAATTTATTTCAGTTTGATTGCAAAGAAAGCTCAGAGTTGATATGAACCATTCTGGAGTCCATTTTCTGGGTAGAACCAGTACTGAATGTTGTTTTATGAGGATATCAGGTCGAGCTGGGGATCGAACCCGCAACCTCTAGTGTGAGTGGCCACCACTTTATCCACTGTACTATTGCCACATTTTAAATCAAAACATTATTAAAATATGAGCATATTTTAAAATCAAGCTAAAATAAATTAGTATAAATTAACATCAACAAGAATAATAAAATCCTCATTTTTTGAGAAAAAAAAATTATTTTTTTTAGTCATTTCACTGTCAAAATATTTTTACAATGTGTTGATATACATGTATACATGTAATGTTATTTGTGTCAATAAGGAAGATAACCCTGACAAGCTTATTTGAGTTTTAAAAACAAAATCCATTAGATATTTCAGGTTTAATTTTAGTAACAGCCACCAGTTTAAATAAATTTGTTTCTTTTATTTAAGAATGGGGAATAACACGATTTTCATCATATTTCAGGTTATATATGGCATATCCAGTTTTACTGGTAGAGGAAGACCTCAGACTGAATCAGATTGAGTAGAACCACTTTCCTTCCGCAAGTAACAGTTTAAAAAAATAAAAATAAAAAAAAAATGCCAAAATGAACAGAAATCTGATAAATTACCACAAAAAAAAGTTTTGTTCACTCGACGTATTGAAATAATAAAAGCGGGTTAGAAGTGTTGTCAATTTATTAATTCTCTTAATGAAAATTTAGAACCTGTCTACTGTACTGGCTATCTTGAATATTTGCCAAGGAACATAAATCCAAAAAGGAACTCACTATACTGGGAACACTTTTATTGAAAACTGAGTGAAGTTGTCATATTTATCAATTTCTCTGTATGGTTAAGTTTTAACTTTTCATCCGTGAGTTGGCCAATTTGAAAACTTTACGAGGACCAAAAACGCATATTTCAGAAATTCTACATACATGCACTTGACAATTTAGAACATACAGTAACCAAAATATTTTTACATGTACATGTAAGTAATAACAAGAGCACCACAAGTGGGTGCAGGTGCTGGTCTTATCAAAGTACATTAATGTATGTATTTATGAAGTTTAGTCACTATAATGTAAGTAGTTTGTTCAGAAACAGAGAAAATAACTGCACTTAACATAAAACTTAAACTGGATAATGCAAGTATTAACCAAGTCAATTAAATAGGTCAAGGTCAGTGATGTAAACTTTTTTTTTAGTTAATGGTGATCAGGTTACAGAATCAATAGTATTACTGAAAAATAAATAGATTTTTAAAAAAATCAAATCCAGGCTAAAAAAAAAAAAGTATGGAAATTTAGATAAGTAAGCTATATACATTGTTTCTATAACATTATATGAATGTGTTTATGAAGTTTAGTCACCATAACATGAGAAGTTCAGATATAGAGAAAAAGCTGAGCTAAACATAAAACTTTAAGCGGCAGAAAACAACAAAGATGCCAGGGTCATGGTAATAGCTCTTCATTTTTGTTTAAAAAGACAAGCTAAAACATAAATATATACATATTCATACCTGAACGATTCTGGTGATGTTGTGTAATAATACTGAGGTCTCCATATTTGGTAACATTGATGAACCGCTGTTCTGTGAGTGAGCCTGGTCCAACTAAAATATCAAAATAGTCCTATGCAATGAAACTGAACAAAAAATATAGAATTTAGACTCAAGGCACCAAATATAATTTTTGTGATAAACCCATTTATTTCACACCACTGATGATACATATATATCCTCTACATATATTCATAATCAAAGTGCAGAAAAAAGTCATACATGTAATTGATGATTTTTATACAGAACAATTTTTTTAAAAATTGGTATATGGGTTGGGCTTAGGCAGGTTCAAACTGGGTCAGACATGTTCAAACAATGATACAAAGTATTTCTTATATTTTACATCTGTACTGTAATCAATACCAAAATTTATCAACCTGGATATATTAACAACAGTTTTAGGCTCAGAGAGTGAAAATGCTCAAACCCAAAAGTTGTAACTCAAGCCTTTCATATGACAGATAATAAGACAAGAAATGTGTCCAATTGACATGGATGTGATGGCTTCAGAAATCATTTTTCTATTTTTAAGTATCAGTGACCTTGATTTGATTTGATTTAACCTTTTGCACACTTGATATTTCACCTTGGTAATATTTCTGATATGAAATGCCTCAAAGTTAAAACACTTGCACCAAGATTCAATCACATGACTGTAAGCATCAACATAAATCACAACATTTGACAAAACTTAAACACAATAGTAAGGCAAGTTGTAACCTTTTAATCCTGCAATACGACCTTGACTTTTAAACAAATGGAATGTATGCAAATGTATACCAATCATGCAATTTAACTACCGGTACATGTATTTTAGAAAGTTTATTAAAAGTATCATGTGGAACACTATGTTTGAATTTATTTTATTAAATGACATTATTGTCATCATAAAAATCACAACCTAATTTAATAAAAAAATACTTTTATTATAATGATACTTGATACAGAAAGGGAATTTGCTTACTTTATGTATAACTTGGTCAACCTTGTCATTGACCTTCGACAGGGATAATCTCACTTCTGTGTTCTGTTGTCTTGTCTCCGATAGCAACATCATTTCCTGACCCCCAGAGGTCATTCCTAAATAATAAAAAAATCTACACATACTTTAAAGAAACATTGGATATACTTATGAATATCAAAATCTCACTCTGCATCTGTCAATTAATTACAGTTAAAACTAAATGAAAGTTGTGGTGCTGAAACCTCTATTATGAATGAAACAAAATTAGTCATTTTTGGGAGGAATAAAATGTCCCCTTCCTTATTCAATGGCCATTTATTCTGATAATATGGAAACCCCGCTATTTCACTAAAACAACTACCAATCATGTAACGGACATGCAAAGTGCAATTTATACCCTGAAATAATGATCTTTGAAATTGCCAACCACTACAATATACGACATAAATAACAGATATCTACGACCATTATGTGGTTGGCATAAAATGTATTAAAACTTAAGCAAACATTTAGAAAAAAATGCAGTTAAAATAAACTGATTAGCTGACAAATATATAAACTGTCAATAACTGTCAACACATTTACAAAGGGTTATAATAGCAGAGGAAGTTCATATTTAATTAAACTAAAAAATTGTGTATGAAGCACATGCAAAGAGTTTTGATTGTTGGGCAAAACCAAGGACTTGTATAGAAGGACAGGAAACTTACATAAACTGACTAAATGTTGATAAAACAGCGCAAGAAGGATTAATTATTTGGCAAATTAATCATTCATAATCCAGAGGCAACTGATTTCTTTACATAAACTGTAAGTTGTATGTAATCCTAAATTTTTAAACATGTTTCAGTTATGCAAAATGATCTTGAATTAAAGATATTGAGGTGTGATGGAAAATTTCTCGAAATTTGTCGTTATTTTAGCTGCAGTGTACAAATTTTGTAATCAGAAGCACTTCAACAATTTTAAACACAAATTGCTGGAAATTATATTGTTTTGATGAGAATTTTAGTTAAGATAATTGAAAACAAGATATTGCGAGATTTTGCGTGAATACACGAGTGTTCACAAGATCTCAATCAGATGAATTTCCTTCTCTATATAATTCCTTAGCAAAACAAACTAAGAACAAAAATAGATAAAACTGTAAGCAACCTCAATATCATTTCCTATTTGTGTTGTGAATGACATAGAAATAATCAAAATCAAACAATGCTGCATAAAAAGCTTCTTTTTTTTACTTCAATAATGGAAATGAACGATAAAAGTTTCTTAAATGAGATCATTTCGTACACTGATATCATAACTGAGTGAACACTTATAATAATAAATACATTGCTTATAAGTATATACTTTATTAGCATGTATGTGTGTCCAACTAAATTTACAAAAAATACATATAGGCATACTGTTGTTTATGTTAACTTACAATGATCTTTTTTAAAGTCAATAACAAAATAATCTCTCTATCTGGACTTATATTTTCTTAAGGGCTTTTCCAGAATTAAATGTATGGGGGGGTCGGACGGCAGTATAATTAAAATTTTATGCCTGGTGGGTGTTTTCATAAAAAAAAATGATGCCTTGCGGGGTAAAAGCTTATTAAAATTTTATGCCTTGCCGGTATTTCCGTCTCTGAACCGAATTTTTTCTTCAACACCGTTTTTCTCTCGAAATTTTATACATTTTCTGCCCAGATATTTCCTCCCGTCGTAAACAAAAACATAAAATTGTCCTTCTCCTGTCCTTCCCCATGTACCGCACCGAGTCAACATCCGGCAGCGTCTAGATTTCGGCGACCGTCTTATCTTTATCGCAGCAGAAACTGCAGGTCTTTAAAATTTACCTTGATTTGACCTTTATGTTTGCCACTGACACGCGTGTTGTAACGATTGTAATACACAACCTCCAGACATCATGACCAAGTGAACGTTTTACGCGACTACACAGTTGGACACTCGATACACTGGTGATGTTAATATTAGAAATTGTCTTCAATTAACTTTTTCATCTCAAACTGATTGATCTTTTTTGTTAAGACCGCCATACTATAATTACATCACTCGACAACAACATATGATTTAATTTGTTTGTTTGAAATAAAGTATAATTATCTACCTTCGGACTTCCCGAAAAGGGACAAGAAACATACTCTTAGAAGTGAATAAATTATTAACACGGAAATGTATGAGCTAATCAGATGTTGGAATACACTCGTAGCAGGCCGTAACCACGTCTACTTTATTAAATTGATGCTGAGATGCCGTGTCACAAAATTATCTCCTCAAGTAAATTTTACGAATTATATATCAATATTTGACGTATCGGATATGTTTACAAATACTCCAATACGGATATGAATATACAGACGTGTATATTATTAAATTCCGCAAAAACTACGATTCAACTCTACGGCGGCATTGCTATAATTATATATGCATATCCGCGCTGTTTGTCAGATAGTGTAAAACACTAATTTATTCGGCACAAAAAGAAACCCCAAGAAATGCAAAGTCTATTGTGACAACAAATCTAAATTAAGACATTGCGTTAGCAGTGAAAATAAAATCAACATTCTCAGATATGTCATCCCACACCCTATATGAAATTGTCTTTAAGCATCCATAACCGGATTGCTTGCCTATGAGGTCAAATTAGATTAAACCTTTATGGATAGTAGGGAGTAAATAACATGTGTCATAATAATGTTTGTTTCACTGTCAGAGTGACGTCATCGGACATTGGCACAAGGCGTTAATGAAAGGGACAGCGTGTTCATTCTGTGCATAAATTTAGGCATGTGTAGCATAACTCTCTTTACGGATCTTATCAATTTAATAGTAATTCTTTTTTAAGAAATAAGTTTACTGAAAATAAACACTTTAGAAGACTAGTTACAAACAAACACTAACCTTTAATTATTATTATGTTGTGTTTTTTTTCTCGTTTGTTATCTATAGTGCCCCTTTATTTAATTCTCGACCTGAGGTAATTTGTGACGTAATCACTTGCATATCGGCATTAGATCAAAGTGTAACGTCGGCGTACTTCAAAGAAAGTAGGCAACCGTCCAGACTAGTAATTTTGGAAGCGTTACAGTAAGAAAACATTAGAAAGGGGATTTTAGCCTCTTTTTTTATTTTTTATTTTGTGCATGGTGGTATTTTATCTAATTAAAATTTTATGCATGGTGGTATATATCACAATTAAATTTTATGCTCTGTGGGTAAAAAAAATAAGTGCCGTCCGACCCCCCCATACATTTAATTCTGGAAAAGCCCTAAGTGTATTTCAAATCCATTTAATATTGCAGGTGTGACTGTCTTAGCCAATTAAATATATACAATAATGGAGGCATGACTGCCTTAGCCAATCAAATATATACAAAATTATAAAAGGGTCATAGCAGCCAGAAAAATAATGCAAGGGGAATGTTATGAAAACATACACATGTCCAACAGTGTTGATAGGTATCCTCATATCTCAAATGAAATTAAAATGGTGAAGGAATACTCTCATGTCCACCTTATCTTGATTATTATTCACAAATTTCAGTTGTTTTGCATGAAAGGTGTAGGAACTGTGCCTGTGGGACTGTGACTGTGGGAAGTGTTTGTCTGACAAAGTAAGTCATGACAAAGATCACCTGACAAGTTAAGTCATGACAGATTGCCTGACAGGTTAATGTTGACTAAGATTGCCTGACAAGGTAAGTCATGACAAAAATGGCCCAACAAGGCAAGTTTTGACTAAGACTGTTTGACAAGGTAAGTCATGACTAAGATTGCCTGACAAGGTAAGTAGTGACACAGTTTCCCTGACAAGATGAGTAGTTTCAAAGATTGCCTGACAAGGTAAGTTGTGACTAAGAAACGGACAGTATGTCCATCCATTTTTATATAAAAGGTAGTAGGCAATAAAGCATAGTTACAATAAATAGGTTTGTTGCATGCATTATTGGTGAGCGTGTAATTTACAAAATATAAGGAAAAAGCACTATGGGTTCTACCTGGGACTACATATGGTGGGAAGGAGGTACCTGGAACAGCCTGAGGAGGTTGATTGGGAACACCTCCTCCATACATTTGTTGTTGGAAGCCTGGCTGCAGAAATAAAAATACAGTATGTTAGATACTTAAGACTAGAATGGTATCCATAGGGCACATATGCTCCTGTGAATCTTTTTTTAACAAAAATTAAATCAATGAGGGGCCGTAACTCCTGTTAGATTTCACCAACATTGGCAAATATCAAACAAGAACTGTATTTTATAATTACACAGTTATACATCAAATATTAATTAAATATATAGACACTTTCAGAAGTAATTGATTGGAAACATTATTTTACACAGAGTCTAAAAAGTAAAAAAAAGTTAAGCTCATTATAAGGTGCATATAAAATACATGTATATGTACAATTTTATCAACATTGTCAAATAACTTATTTCACATTTATTTCATTATTAACAAAATCATAATTAAATATATAAACTATTCCAGAAGTAATTGATCGGAATTCAACTTGTTCCCTTGGAAACATGCACAGACAGAAAAACAAATAAATGGACAGCGGTAACACTTAATGTGCCTTCATCATTGTTTGATTGAAAGTGGCAGAAAAAGACAGAGCCTGTATATGAATCGTTAAATCCACTTAATATATAATTTATAGTATAAAATTCTTTGGAAATTTTATTGAACAACAAGATCAAGATGGCCCCCAACTCGCACAACTGTTGCAAGATTTGTATATAAGAAGACTCAGTCATTGACAAAACAAACCACATTTGATTATTAACTTATGATTTGATAACTTCTGAAAAAGTCTAGTCAAGATCCAATGAAAATGCATTTGTCATTATTGTGTTTAAAATATTTGTTTCATTTTGTCAATATTTTGCCAAATCAATGACATGAAACTCGACAGTTTTCATTTATACTTCTTTTTATTAATGGGTCATAAATCACATAGTTGACAAGTGCCCAGTTACCACAACTGTTATTACGTTTGGCCATTTCGGCAGATTGTCTAAAATCTTACAGTTTTATTATTACCTCGTTAGTTGGTTAAGAGCCAATTAAAAAATCCCAGTGGTATTGTGCATACAATAAAAATGATAAGCGGGACAGACAGACAGATAAGACGGACAGACGATGGACTGAAAGATTACAGACAGCTTGAATAGCTCATCTTGACAGGCTGATGTTAAGATTCACTGCTCAAAATAATGGTAAAAACTATAGCACACCATCACAATTACAACAAAATTATGAAAAACAAAGGTGTAAAAACTTGTTCACATTTGTATCGTATAAATATAGTATCTTTGTGCTTTCAAATTTCGGATGCCAGAGAGATCCCAAGTAATGTATATATGAAATATGCACAAAAATGTTCTGGACCAATGTCATTGAATAAGCTATTATTCCTAAGTTTTATATGTGGGCAAACATAGAGTTTATATCCTTGTAAATTATTACACAAGTAAATTATTCAAGAAGTGCTTTATCTGCTCTTACGAGTATACTCAAAATATCATGCATTGTGGGGATAGTGCCTGTGGAGAAGACTTTGATTTGTCCAAGTTGTATTAACTTGTTTCATGATTGAAATAAAACAAATGTTTAAACTCTCACAGGTACGTCAATTTTTTCTTTCTTTAAATAAATTTTGTACCTGCATCATCGGTTGCTGCTGTTGCTGAAAGTTCTGTTGTGGTTGGTAGAGCGCCATCTGTTGAGCAGCAGGTATATCTACAATGGTGACAAAACACAGTAATCACTTACAGAAATGATTTTTTTACAGTGCAGTTTTGATATCTGATTATTTTTAAATTAAGTTTAATGCCATTTTTAACACAATATTTAATACTACATGTACATGTATGTTTTATAGATGGAGAAAGAGTTCAAAAGCAGACCCATAAAATTTATTTAAGTAAAACTGTTATTTTTCTAAAAATATCTGGTTATACCAGTCTTTACGGCAGACTGAGTTTAACCCCAGCGAGTCAGTGATTAGAATTAAAACCGTAAAAATTTCTTGAGACTATAAAATTATTCCATTGGTATGCTGAGTTAGGAATATTCCAATCGGAGGTTTCAAATTTTTTTTTATCAGAACAGAAGGTCTGTCACGGTTTCTATTAAACTAGAAGGCTGGAATCTCATCAGCTTAATCATAAACTAATGACATTCACATTTTTCTCTATATATATTACTACGACTTACGTGATAAATTGTTTAAAATATGTTAATTTATCGTCACCTGAGAATACGGTCACATCATATTAAATGAGCAAATGAATTTTATCTTGATCCAAGGGTGTTAATAGAACATTTGATCTACTTTTTTATCATCAAGGTATACAGTAAATATTGAATAATAAGTGTTTAAATAGATGATATTACTGACAGACTTCAACTGTTTGTCAGACTGATATTTTTGTACACTGTTAGTGGAAAAATAAAAGCTTACTTTGAAGGAATGCTGGTTGTGGCTGACCTTGATTCTGGATGACAGTGAAGGCATGTTGTTGTTCTGAGGGCGGAGTTACAGACTGTTGTGGGAGGGATTTAGGCACTGGTTTATGTACAGCTTCATGGTGAGCAGGCTTTGATGTCACAGGTTGTGGTGACTCCTAGAATATACACATATATGTAAATGAGGTTCAATAGGAGATTATGCCCTAGATCTGCGGACAATGAACTACACCATATGTATCCAAACATTACACAAAACAAAACCTTATGAAAGATGCAATACACACAGGAAGGACAGGACAGGACAGCAGGACATGAAAGGACAGTAGAGACAGGAAAGGACAGTAAAGACAGGACAGGAAAGCAGAGAAATAATCATAGATGAAGAGTACAGCTCATGAAATTGAACATGAAGACAGTAACAAAGAGAGAGAGAAAGAAGACAATCTTTGGTTTCATCAATCAGAAACTTACAGGGACTGATTCCTCATCACTCTCTGGGGAGGCTGCCACAGCACCGGAAAATGGTAACATAGGTTTACCCATCTTGGCCATACGAGATATCAACTTGGCCTTACTTGTGTCCTGGGTTGGAGACTGAAATATATGCGAAAGAAGTCAACTTTTATATTCATGTAAGTAATTTGCCAGCTTAAAAGATCAAAGGGGAGCAATTCGCAAATAAAAACAGATCCATAGGAGCAAACCTACATTATACATGCAGCACATACTTAAAGTATATGTTATTGCAAAGATGTATCTTAATTAAGTTGAAACTGTGGCAAGAGTTGTCAGTACTGACAAATAAAGCACCATTTCAACATCACATGCATTCAAAGAAAGGCAAGTCATAGTAGAAATGATACCAAACATTTCATTTGTTTGTTGTGTTGATTTACTACTAGAGAATCTAATATATGATAACGCTTAATGTATAGTTAAATAATGAAACATGTATCTTAATTGTTGGTTAAAAAGTGTAATTTAAAATGTGCTTTTTAAATTATACAGGGAGGACCGACCGTGTGTACTTTATTTAACAAGTATACACCCTTTTTTTAAACAATTTAATGAATAGAATATTGCAGTTTTTAAGGTATGTTATACAAACATAAATATTTGTAAGCGATTCCACCATTCTTTAATTTATAGATACTTGTACTATTTTCACTTGGTTTAGTTGGCTGAATTTGTGTAGGGACTTCAGTATTGGTTTGCTGTACAGGAGTCGTAGGGACTGTACTTACATGAGACAACTGGTCCGATATAGACCGAGTCCTGCCCTTTACTGTTTGGTCATCTTCTTCAAACTCATCCTTGTCTTCCACCACAACAGGAGCCTGGACTGGGGCCGGTTGGACTGCAGGAGGGGCAGGTGACGGGGATGACTCACGACCTATAAGCTTTACCTGAAACATAATTGGTGTAATAAGTAATTAAAACAAAATTTATTTCCAATTACTGAGGCAAAGTCTAGTAAATTATTATTTAAGATGTATATAGCTTCATATACATGGATACCAAACAACAAAATTTATAAACAGTAAAATTTTAACTTTAGACATCAACTTTTTCTATTAGCTTTATTGCTATAAGCCACCACTCCTTCCGCTGGCAAATTTGCTCACATAAGTATTGAGCATAGCTTAAACCCTAAACCTTAGCAGTGACAGTTAAGCATTCTTGATACTTGCTTCACTACAGAGGTTCCTGTTTGACTTATTTAACAATTTAACTGGTTGAAGCAGATGCAAAGTTTCTTGTTTATCGCAGAACTTCCCAGTATACATACCCTTACAACTTCCACTTCAAACAGTAATGTAGAATTAGCAGGTACTCTGCTGCCCATGCCTTGACTGCCGTAAGCCATAGGGGGAGGAACGACAAGAAACCGTTTACCACTTTTCTTCATTCCAACAACACCGCTGTCCCATCCCTGTGTGAAACACAAGATGATAATGAAAATGTTCTGTGTGGACCGTACTAAAATTAAACCTTTGACACAAAATTTGACAGGTTGAGGTTGTAAAAACAATTCTATAATGTTAATCAATAATTAGGTACATATTGTTTTCCTTATTAACAATTAACAAAATAGGTCCTATAATTAAAATGAATATATGCTTGAACATGCAAACCTTACTAACTCTAGGTAAATATTCCTTGTAAATAATTAAAGATAAAAAACTGTGTCACAATCAATAAAGTTAACTGACATTCAGAAATCCACATTTGAACACCTGAAGTCTTTTACAGGGAAGTAACTCCTCCGAGACCATCAAACCAGAACCAATTAAAACAGGTTTCTCCTTTACATTCATAGCAATCCTACATACCAAATTTGGTTAAAAGCAATAGCATTAACTTTAAGCTGATTGTTTGAATAGCAAGTTCAGAATGTCCATGCCTTATTTTCTCAAAAAGAAGACGACATAAAATGATTCATTTATAATAATAGAATTATTAATTACTAATACATGGAAATACCCTGTCAAACAAGTTCAAGATTTCACCTCTTACCACAACTTTTGTTTTGCCTGACCCACAGTGCATAAAGTAATGCAATACCACTGAAACTGTCAATGAAATGACGAACCTGCGACAAAGTGTTACTACCATAATGGTTCACTCACCTTTATTACTTTGCCAGCACCAAGTTTAAATCTGAAAAGTTTCTCAGCTTTAACATTAGAGTCAAACACCTGACCGAATGTGTTATTTGCCAGCAGCCATCCTGTATATTTGACCTCAACAGAATCACCCGTTTCCAGTGCACCTCCGTCCCCACCCACAAGGTCTTGGGATACCAGAGCACTTGGTGTTGCTCCTGTGGATAAGGCTTTTGCAAGACACACCTGGAATACAAATGCAAAATAATGTGGCAAGTCAAGATGTCCACAATGGTTGTTAACCACTCAGCTGCGGCATCAGTGACCAAACAATGGCTGTAAATCACTAAACTGTGACATCAGTGACTAAACAATGGCTGTAAATCACTATACTGCGACATCAGTGACCAAACAATGGCTGTAAATCACTCAGGTATGGCATCAGTGACCAACCTGCATTATAAGTGACCGCTAAATGCAAGAATGTAACAATAAGCTAACATAATTCAATTGTCTGCTTCCAACAATACCAAATCGGGAATATTTTGACAATTCAATGGCAGTAATTCTGACAGCAAATATTTAATCAGACTGGTTAAAAAACCCAGAGCTAAGTTCTTATGGTTATATAACTACTGTACAAGTTTAGATCAGATTGACACATCTGAGAAGGTCAAGTGATAGCCATGTAGCTGGTTTTAAATCAAAGTTAAAATACATGAGAATGAAGTTTAAATATTGAAGTCTATTTAATTCTAGTGAGTGATCCATTATTTGATAAATGGGGATGTTGAATAACAGATGTTGTAGTTGTTGTATGGTGTTTAGTGTAGCTTTCAACAATTTTTCAGTCATATCATGATGGTGTCTACTTGAGACAGTATTCTGAGCCACTTCCACAATGAAGTGTCATATGTCACAGACACATGGTATGATACCCCACTCAGTTACATTGTAATGACACCAGGCCTACCAGGCCTAGAACTATCCTCTAAGTGCTGAGAGCCTAGCAAGGAAACTTCTACTAATCTTTGATACGAACTGGCCGGGGACCCATAATCTTCAGCATGCAAGACAGATGCACTACCTGTATTCCACTGCTGTTGTGTTTGGTATATTAGAAAGGGTGTTGGCTGATTATGGATTCAATCCAAGACTATCCAATCTTCTCTCAAAAAATAATACTTGGTACCGGTTACCCTGGAAACAGTCTTGAGAGTGGTTCACAAATGACCTGTGCATACTTCAAAATCAAACTTAAAGTACATGCACTATAAATAAAACAGTACTAATTAATCTTACATTCTTTGCGAAATCTATTGAATTTTGTTCATTATCAAACAGGATGGACCAGCTCTGTCTTGCATCATCATAAAAGTTGGCATAATTGTTCGCCTGACTCTGAAAAATAAAGTAATATGGCTAAATTGACTTTAATGGCGCCCATTTCAACACAATACTTAGACTGAATCTAAGTAGAAACCAGTTCTTCTGCTAGTAACTAACAAACTTTCAATTTATGATTTTGTTCCAAGCTGGGCTCCAACCCTATACTTCGGCGTTGAGAGGCAAGTGATCTTGAAACAGTGCTTTTGACTTCTCCTCCATGGTAGATTAATAGAGAAATATAAACAGTTCAGTGTTAAATTGTATGTAAAGTTTCATGAAGATAAAGTTGGAAGTAGTTTTATGGAAAGCAAAATGAGAGAGGGATTTAATATTTCCTGTCTTTCTTGTAATCATTTCCAAAATACTCTTTTATATTTAATTTGACAGATATGTCAGTAATATCAACAGACAGTAATTTAATTTAAGTTTAATTTGACACCGGAGTGGTTAATGCTGTCATTTAAAAAAGACTGGTACCCACCAGTGTAACATATTGCAGGTCTCATTTTGACAATTTTTATTTTACGTCTTCTGATTTATGGACAGACAGCACATCGAATATCCAAATAATGAAAAAACTGTCCATCAGCGCAATAATTAATCCGGCTAGTTACCAACTAGAGTGATTAACAGTACATTTTCATGAAAACTTTTATCAACAGGCCTTTGAGGATTTAACAGAAGTGTTTCCAGGAGGTATATATCTGTTCCATCAGTACTTACAGTATAGCTGAAGGCTGAAGTTATCTTGGCAGTGGTAACCTTCTGTTGTTGTGATACGTACATAAGTATTGAATACTGAAATAATAATAATAAATGACTAATTATAATTAAAGGGACAATGACAGCATTAATTAAAGGCAAAGTCACTTTTTACAATAACATTCTAATTAATGCATTATTCAGATATACATGTAAATGTAACTTACACATGATGGATTATTACTTTTCTCTCTTACTAAGGATAGTCTAAATATATATATATTAAATGATTAAATCATGGTATTTCTATTCTTATTAAATATAACTATGATGATGCCAAATCAGTGTGCTGAAATGTGACTTTTATTAAATATAGTATATAAAGATGGTGGCTATTTGCACATTTGATGTGTTCATTAATTTTTTACTTGTTTTAAACTTATATATTTTACTTTGATTGTGAAACATGTTCTTGCAATAAAGACAAAACATGCTGAAAGTATATATTCCTGGGTAAAACCACTACTAAGCATATGCAGATAAAGTGTCTTACTCAAGGACACCACACAAAGCGATGGCAGACGACATAACCCAAGATTCTCTGATCACGAGTCTAATACTTTACCACTGGACCATGCGCTCCACAATCATTAAATAACAGTTTTATAACTAAATATTCGCTGGGCCTGATTAGCTCAGTCAGTAATGCATCTGACTATCAATCCAGGTGTTGTGAGTTTGAATCCCCACCCAGTCTCCATGATGACTGATATACGACATTGTGTCTCATTATCATACATCTCTAACGGCTGATTCAAGTGAGAAAGTTATCAATTACTTGCGGAGATGGGGATTGTTGGAGTACTGGTTAACCTTTTAGAACCCTAGGAAACAGTGGTCAGGTTAACTGATCGTCTGTTAGCCCTCGATGGCATAAAAATGACGATAAATAATCAATCAATCATACAAAATATTATGACCATATTGCTCCTTTATTATTTGTAAAAAGACATATAAGAAAAGAAAAGTGCATAAATGTAATATTGAGCCTGAATGAGTATTGACTCATACTAGGTCCTGTGTATACATGCACATGCCATTGTGAGCACTACAAATTACCTCGTTTGTAGAATGATTTGCCAATATGGCCGCACCCAGTTTGCCTTGACTGGCATATTGATTGTCAACACTATAAAAGAGAAAACAGATTACAAATATTAATAAAAAAACATCTTATATTTTATGATTAAAGCACAATCAATAAAAAGGTGCTTCATTCGGAACAACTCACTCGACTCTACGAATCAGACAAGCAGTAACAGAGTAGTTCAGAATGCTTTTGCTTAACTGGGGTAAGATATTTCTAGAGCTAAGATAAAATTCTCTCCTACGATGTTGGATCATTTTCATCTCTCAATCTGGAAATTTTTCACACAAAAAAATGTATTGATAATTTACCCCAACTACAAGCCAATTTAAAGTCACATCTATTGTCTGTTACATTAAAAATTTTCAAGCTTACAGTAAATACAATGAACTAAAATGTTGCAAAAACAAAAATAGAGAAAGTAACATATACACCCACATCCTACTGTACATTATGAATTTTTCATGTTTACTATGGTTAGATAGTTCCATCTTACCCTAGGGCTGAGATAAAAAAAAATCCGCTGTGCCGTTGGAACCATATTTGTGACATGTAAACATAGATGTACAGGACATAGACAATATCAATTGACATCTTACAGTGATCATGGTTAAAAATTCTGACGCTTGCGATAAATGTCTTTGCTGTAACTTGGCAGAGCCTCTTTCCCCCAAAAAACGGGACGGAATTTTCTATCTGAACCTCAAACCCATGCAAGATTTTTATAATCTTTTTTGGGAAACAACTGTACACTCCTACTTACTATTTATAAGCGTGTACTGCCACAGCAAATGTGACTGCCGGGGCTGCTCCCTTCCCTGGAGGGGTCGTTTCTGAAATATGGAATACATCACCTAAATAATTAATCTTTGAATTCAGAATGAATATATGAACTTTGCTTTGAAATAGTTCAACTTATTCTACATTAATGTGCATAAAAATTATAAGGTTTGCCAAGCTGAAATTCCTAATTCCTCGGGCACCAATTCCATTCCCAGAATAGTGAAAACACTTCTTTCTAGCAACCATGGCAATATGTTCTATACATAATCAAATATTTTTAACAACCACCTGCCTTAGGAAGTATATGAGTGACTGCTTAGCACATTTAACCTTCTTATAATCTCAGTTTTACAAGCATCTTCATACAGTCACCCTGTGTAAGCAGACACCTCTATTAAACCACATTTAAGGCCACAATAAATAAATTGCTAGATTATCATCCCCACCCACTCCTAATTTTCATGCTGCCCTGACCCTTTTCATTTGCATAAAAAAAAAAATTAAAAAAAAATTATTAAAAAAAGCATCAAAAATTTTAAAAATGAAATCAAAAAATAAGATCCTCCCACCCTCCCTGTATTAAATCAAAATTTGGATAATTATCTAGCAATTAGTTTATAAAGGCCTAAGCCACATTTTTTGTTTCCCATTTTCATACTTTCAGGATATATTAAACTGTATTAGCACAACCTGTTTCTCCATCCCTCGACTGGCTGTTTAAGACAGGTTTGACTGTGAATCAAGGGTAATTCAATGCAAAACTAGTCTCGCTCAATATAGACAAGCAAATTCTGTGAATTTATGTCTCCCCCATTTTTCAAAAGATTTGATTCAGCCAACAACCCCTTAAATCGAACATAGCCTGTGTTTTGACACTCTAAACATTGTATTAAAATTTCAAAAGATTTTATTCAGGAATTCTGAAGTTATTGCACAGAAACCAAAGTGGGACGGACGAACGGACAGACCCAAATTAGTGTTTCCAGTTTCTCGTGAAGCAGGGGACAATAAATAAGGTTTCATTAGGTATATAGATTAGTTTTACATTTATCCCTCTAATGTCACTTTACCTTTCTTTTTTGGCTGTTTTGGAGCTGTGTATGTCAGTGATGAATTTCCACCTGTGTTCTCAGCCTTGTCCATACCAAACAGGGCACCAAGCTTTGATCTGCACAGACAAATAAACAGCATCAATTGTGATTATTTAGCAAATATTGATGAATATAATATAACAATATATGTTATAATAGGTAGCGATGTATCCATATTTATTAAGAGTAAAGAACTGATGTTTCAGACTAGACATGCAATTTCATGATTTTTACATTGGTCTGAGTGTTTCTACAGGTAAATGCAGGTGACACACATCATGACATGCGTGAACTGTGAAGCTATTTTAAAATCCCTCCATCATGTCCATATATGACAAAGTTACAGACCAGACATGAAATATTAAACAAACTGAAAGTGCGACATTGAGGTAAGGTTCTGGGTCTTAATGTCACACGCTGTCATGTCATGTTGATCAATTGATAAATTGACTCAAGTATTTTTGAAATCCATCCATGTAATGATAAAGTTATAGGATGGACTTGATGTCTCAAACAGACTCAAAGTGTTGTCGTACAACCTCAAAGTTTGACTTTAAGGTATGGTCTTATTTGTGACATGTCTTCGTGTCATCTTGATCAAATGAGCCAATATAAAGACAAAGTTACAAAAACAGACAATATCAAACAAATTGAAAGTGTGACCTTGATCTTTGAGGAAAGGTTCTGGGTCTTACATGCAAAACTTTAATATGTCATGTTGATCAAATGAGCCGAGTGTTTTTGAAATTTACCCACAGGTGACAAAGTTACAGACTGGTCACGAAATCTCAAACAGACTGAAAGTGTTAAAACAAAGTTAAATTGTGACCTTGACCTTTGAAATGGGAGGGTGTTAAGTGCAACATGTTGATAATTTGTAGCAAGTATTTATAATATCCATCTATGCATGACAAAGTTACAGGCCAGACACGGAATTACACACAGACTTAAAGTGTTGTCAAACAAACTCAAAGTGTGACCTTGACCTTTGAGGTATGCATGTGGGTCTTACCCGTGACATGTCATCATGTCATGCTGACAAATTGAGACAAGTGTTTATGAAATTTATCCATAGGTGACAAAGTTACAGACCGGACACGAAATCACAATCAGACTGAAAGTGTCATCAAACAAAGTTAAATTGTGATCTTGACCTTTGAAGTGGGAGTCTGGGTGTAACACGCGACAGGCCATCATATTATGTTGATCATGTGTAGCAAGTATTAACAAAATCCTTTTATGCAGGACAAAGTTACAGACTCAAAGAGTTGTCAAACAAACTCAAAGTGTGACCTTGACCTTTGAGGTAATGCATGTGGGTCTTACCCGTGACATGTCATCATGTCATGCTGACAAATTGAGACAAGTGTTTATGAAATTTATCCATAGGTGACAAAGTTACAGACCGGACACGAAATCGCAATCAGACTGAAAGTGTCATCAAACAAAGTCAAATTGTGATCTTGACCTTTGAAGTGGGAGTCTGGGTGTAACACGCGACAGGCCATTATATTATATTGATCATTTGTAGCAAGTATTAACAAAATCCTTCTATGCAGGACAAAGTTACAGACTCAAAGAGTTGTCAAACAAACTCAAAATGTTACTTTGACCTTTGAGGTACGGGTGTGAGTCTTACACGCGACATGTCCTCATGTTTTGTTTATCATTTGTAGCAAGTATTTATAAAATTCATCTATGCATGACAAAGTTATGTACGCTGCGATTACTGTATGTCACCCAAAAAATTTGGGGGGGAGAGGGGGTCATAAAAATAAGTATTTTAATGACAAAGTCTTGGGCTGCTTCGCTTTCTGTTAAGTTGAATTTTATTTTCCGACTATATTTTGAGTTGTCACAAAATTGAATGAATTGACCTAAAATTGTTATAATGTAATGAAAAACTTTTCAGTGCTGGTCCGATTCAAAATTTCTTAGCATTTACTTTTCCAACCAAAATTATCATCCTACACAACACAGTTATGGTCCATGATTTAATGAATAATTTTGCAGTGTGAAACCTCTTACAATACACCTTTCCTTTTCAACTTTATCAAATTTCATCAGGTCCCATTTTCACGAAAATACTTAAATCCATACTTGAACTTAAATAGTGTGCTCAATGAGCTATTATTGAGTTTAAGTACCGCCATCCAAGGTCAGAATCTTAAAGGCAATATGTCAGTAAAACCACTATAAAATAGAATATGAATCGTTTTTTCTCCCTCTTCATGGACTCCAGGCTCTATATCCAAAAAGCTGAAGAGGGTCCCAGACTAATCTGGACTAACCTTTTTTGATCATCTTGGAACAGGCATTTAGTAGCCTTTGGAGCAAAAGACCAGTGCCTAAGGAAGCCTAGGGTTCTATTGACTTTAGAAGTGTTAATGCACACCTAGTTTGTGACACTTGCTGGTCCAAGATGATCAAAATAGGTTAGTCCAGGTTAGTCTGGGACCCTCTTCAGCTTTTTCAGAATTTCAGTCTGGGCATGTGGGTTCCAAATTTTGGATGAAAATTCTATCTGGAGTCTTACTATGGTCTTACAAGCCAGTTAGAATTTTCATCCAAAATTTGGAACCCACATGCCCAGACTGAAATTCACAGGTTATAAATGGTGCTGAGAACAGCGATCAGTTGTTTTGGAACACATGCACATTTATAGGCATATTACCACCACTGGGAACAGGAAATGCTGCCACAAAATCACGGTTATAAATAATCCTTGTTTTGTCTTCATTAAAAATGCATTTTCCTTATTCAATACTCATGTTTTTATTTGAATGGCATAGTTGTTGTATTTTGAATGAGTTGAAAGCATTGTCATATTTGATTTGTGAATATAAAATAAAAAATGATGCTTGGAATTTGCAGTATGAATACATGATTTCGGAAGTCTACTATCACTTTGTCAACAGTGTACACACTGAATGGGGGAATAAATCTCTTATATGACACATGACTCATACTTTCCTCATATATTTTTTAGTGCAGAGGTTGACAACAAAATAAACTGTAAGTTCTACTTCTTTCATTTGAGTCCTTCAATGAATGTCAAGTATATAAACTTTTTTATTCATAAAATAAAGAAAAATAATCAATGGTAGGCTTACACGCATAAAAGAGAGAAAGGATTGTTTAAGTATGAATGTATTGTCATTTTCATGCATTGCTATCATTACTGTTCGAACGGCATACAATATACACATGTTGAACAAAAAACTTATTGATCAAGGGGTACAACTCCCGATTTCACATTTACTCAGAACCTCCCACAAATGGCAAACATTCGTATTTTTTTCCAATCTATGAACTTAAAACAAAAATATTATACCCTCCCGGTGAGAGGAAATCATGTTCCTCTTCTTCTTTATCGAAAAACATCGTGATTCACTCAGACATCGGGACAGTTAAAAAGAATTTAATGAAAATAGCAGCCGAAACCAGGAAATCATGGGATGTTGACAAAATAGACAAAGCCGACAAATTAGTTTCGTACTCTACCACACTGAAATACAGAAACATAAATTTAGAGGTTTCAAAATAAATATTTTATCAAGATATAAATTTATAATGTTTTTAATCTATTAAATGTCTGATAGAGGGAAAACAATTGCCAAATAATTAAATACGAATATTTTGGTAAACTATAGCGAAGATAACATTATAATAATATGAAAGCCTGCTAAATAAGAATGCCACTACAACGGATCGTATGTTCGTTTTTAACAAATATTATATAAATGTAGCTACTCATGAAACATTTATAATGTTGTGTTATTATTTTAATACCATTATCAGTTTGGTGCAGCATTCATCTTTATGTGGTATATTCAATCATTGCAAAGAATGGGATTTAAAGTAGTTTTCAACACATGACACGTTATGCATGGCATATAATTCGCTTAATGTTTAATTCGATTGCAAACGTATGATAACAGAAGTGAACTGAACGACATGTTCGCTTTAAACTTTTGCTAACCGAGTAAAACACTTAAAACTATTGAATAGAACAGCAAATGTCTAAAATATATCCCGACTGAACGCCTATACAAATTTGTCATCTAGGCCCTACTGCACGAATTCAATCCCCATTTATATTTAAATGTGTAGATTGGTAGCCGTAATCTGGCCTTAACGCAGATAAATATATTAAAATCACACCAATCTGTCAAATTCTTTAGATAAAACAGGAAGAATACTTACTGAGCGATAAAATTTTCCTTTTGCGCGAAGGTGTAGCTTGCATTGGTAGTTCCAAGGAATTATATAGAGAAGGAAATGCAACTGATTGAGATTTTGTGAAAGCTCGCGTATTCACGCAAAATCTCGCAAAGTCTCCTTTTCAATTATCTTAACTTCCATTCATGCCAGGAATACAAATCAAAATTCTTGTGCTGTTTTATCAACGTTTAGCCAGGAGATGCAAGTTTCCTATCCTTCTATACAAGTCCTTTGTAGTTCAGACTGCTCGGAAAGACTGAATTTGAATGGTTCACTATCTAGACAGGTGGTCGAACGTGTTTTGGTTCGATAGCGTTTTAAGCAAGAGCTAAAGGTACGTAAGCTTAAAAATGGCGTGTATTTAGTGTGTCAACAAGACACGAGGTCAGTTTTTTTCTAAATTTCATGGAATTTTAAATTTATTGTGGTTATTAAAATAGCACATCGAGTTGATAAATGTTTCTGATGTATATTGCTGTTATAGCAAGGAAAACATATGTCGTATTCCAAAAGTTATTGAATGTAAACTAACAACTTTTATTTTCTCGCTTTGGAAATGTTCATCCCAAAATCACAAATTTTGGATCCATTTTGATCAGGTATACTATCATTTTTATATTTTACAACGTATAATACTTACTTGGAAGCGTATGGGTTAATATTATTATATATGAATGCATTATGAACACGTATATTCAAAAACATATGGTGTGACTACGAATGCACAAAGTATGATAAACTAAATGTACGCTCCAATTGGTAGGTTTTAGATTAAGTTTTTACTAATATTTTACGCTGCCGGGGATATATTCCGTGTTGAATATATATTTGTTGAGACACAGATGATTTCAAAACATGGTTAGTTGATTGACGACACAAACAATTAATTTTATGACATCTTTCGACGTACGCGTTTTTCTCTGTAACACAGGGTACTCCGTGGCCGAGTGGTCTAAGGCGCCGTCTCAAGATCATTTACCTCTCACCGCTATGGTCGTAGGTTCGAGTCCCGCTCGCTCCAAAAACTTTATGTGAGAAAGTTTCCAGTTACTTGCGGAAGGACGGTGGTTCTACTCAGTCTGACTCAGTCTGAGGTCTTCCTCCACCAGTAAAACTGGATATGCCATATATAACCTGAAATGTGTTGAAAATGGCGTTAAACCCCATTAAAAAAAAAAAAAAAAAATTCTCTGTGACAGGTATTCCTATTTCTTTTAGCTAGGCCTTTTATGATTTTCTTTTGCATGTATTTTTCAGTTGCCAAGATACAAGAAAAAATCACATTTAACTCTATATTTGAAATGTCAACGAAAAAGAAAATACTTCCAATTTTCTCCATTTAAACCAACTAAATGCCAATGTCAAATCAAATCTCCTCTTCATACATTTCAACATCTAATATCTCCATCGAAACATCAGGACAGAACATCAGTAAAAAAATTATCCAATGCCAATAGAAATTCTACAGTCTCCATTATGTACAGTATCATCAACTAATAAAATAAGTAAAAGAAAACTTAAGTTTGATCAACCAACAGAACTCAACGACACCAACGAAATAGAAGAATCTCCTGAAAAGTCATATTAAGGATGGCTTATTTGCAACAAGAAACATAGCATTTAGATTACTCCTGGACACTTTAAAGTGGTATTCATTAGGTAATACATCTGGAATGAGGTATTCTAATGAAGTGAAAGATTTTTTCTGGACTGGTCGAAAATTGTTAGGAGGACAATTTTTAAGATTTATGAGGGGATTTGCACACAAAGGTATGGTAGTTCAGGGTAACTTGAGCAAGGGAAATTATGACCCTTTACAAACTGAAATAAATTTTCCAGTGCCATCGGAACGTGCTTTAGACGATTACCAACCGTCAGGCATTGCATTTTGCAGTACGTTTGAACCCGGCATCATCAAACAAAACATTGAATTATATTGAAACGCGTACCAAGATGTATCTTGTGTCGTTATGTTTGACGGTAAGAAAATTGTACCAAACTCGGCGGATGTATACCTTCTTGAACAAGAAGAAGAACCAAAATTGGCAGACATTAAGTTCAAATTTGAAAACAAATGCAAAAGAATCGAGAATTTGGTTGAAAAAAATTGGAAGATCTGAATGAACAAGGACAGATTAATTTAAAACAGATCTCACAAAATGATAAAGATGTAATACTAGAAATTTGTAAAGATGTCCTTGAAGATATTGGTCAAGTTACCAAATCTCTAAGACAGACATATGCAAAGAAGAAAATATATCTTAATACATTAGAGAATAAGTTCACGTAAACAAATGATGGTAAATTCAAATATGCACTGAACAAAATTAGAACATTTCAATATCAGATAAGCATATGCTCAAAAGACTTACTGGAGGTTATCAGTGATATTCTACAATGCTGTGCAATACTCAATAACAGAGAGCAATTGTTTCGAAATCGTGTTTGCGACCTAAATTATCAAGAAAATTACAGAGAACTAAAACCACCAACTGAGGCAAAAAGAGCATGTGGCATCTCTTTCGAGGAAACACTTCATACACATCTACTAAGACAGAGAACTCCAGAATGGTTCGATCTTAGAAAAACATTGAAGGTCACAGGAAGTGTTATGTATATAGCAATAGGTCTTAACACACTTGTGTCACAAAGAGAGCATTTTAATACCGTCATAGGAGGTAAAGAACCGTCCGAATTCAGCAACGATCAGAAAGAGGCAATGTCCCACAGATCAAAGAACGAACTCAGTGCGGTAGCTACCTTTGTATATAAAGTGAAGAAGGTGCTTATGTTATAAAATGAGCAAAATAGAGATATAGTTGTCGTGTCTCCTGACGACAGTTTACGCAACCAAAATGGGGGTTCTACTATATCTATAGAAATAAAATGCCCGTATTCTACATACGTGGGATCCACACCGGTTTACTATGACATGAAGTAAAGGCATGTTCTTCCAAATCTATCGGAATTTCACGTTTTGATTCACGATTTCATTTTTTTTTTGTATATTTCTGTGGTGTTATATTAATGTTCATATCTTCGCGGACATAAAGACAAACAGAAGTGATTAAGCTTTGTATGTTACTTAATCAATGTCTGTTCTTCCAAACACTGTTTAAAACACTGCTATATACCCCAAATGTCATGACAACGGACAAACGTACGGTGTATCATTTCGGTCGAAAGTCTATGTACGCGCACATTTTAAAATATACTGGAACGTATAAAAGTATGCATGTACGTGTAAATATATACGTGCACGTATACAATTTTATACATACACTCGTAAATATGTAGTGCACAGCTATATGATCGTGCACGCATATATGTACGTACATTTGTAGTTACGCGTGCGCGCATATTTGTACGTGAGTTGATATAAGTAAGTTGAAAGTAAGAAGCAAGGAAGTTAGAAGTCATGAAGATTGAAGTATTGAAGTTAGATGTCCATCAATACATCAATAATCATCGGTATCTGGTATCTCATTTCATAAACTTAGTTATTATAAAGTCTACAGCAGTGAGACGGGTGAATGATGTTAAACAATATGTCCTTTAATGTAATATTTGTTATTTCTACAGTTTTATGTACTACAACAAACTATATTTTAGGCGTACATTTATGCTATTGAACGAATTTACATATGTATAGTATGAAAATGAGTTTTCTGGATATAATGCACACGTTAAGTGTCATTGTTTTGAGGTTCATTTTGTCATATTGCCTGTTTGCAGCGTTTCTTGATTAAATCATAACACTGTACATGTCATGAATTGGTAATATTTCTTGATTTCGGTCGATGTGTTGTTTAATACAAACACAACTGCTGTATACATTCAATACCTTTTCAAACACGCAAAATTCCGTGTTGCTATAATCTGCAACATACACACACACGTTGTCTTCTCACGACAGTTGGACATCTTTGTACTTAAAATAAGCAAATATCAGAAAAATGAATTAAAATGTGTACTTACCTACTTTCACTTTCATGTATTTTCGCCATTTTTAAGCTAACATACCTTTAGCTCTCGCTTAAAACGCTATCGAACCAAAACACGTTCGACCCCCTGCAAGAGCTGGTCCCAGTTTCGCAAAAATACTTAAGTCCAGGGGCGTAGCTTGGCATAAAACGATGTGTAGGCACAGTTGTAGGGGGTCCGAGGGCACTCCTCCGGAAAAAAATCGTAGGTGTGTAGGTATGTTTTGACATACGCCACTGTAGTCCGTTATTAAAGTGGGCTAGTTTTTAGTATGAAACTGAGCCCACTATAGAGAATAGTAAAATAACAGACTTAAGTATTTTCGTGAAACCTGGGCCAGGTTTCGCTAATTTTAAGAATTTGAATTTTGACGAGATGTCATCAATACCACTTGCTTTCTTAATGGATAGATGGATATATTTATTACGGTAAACATTATTTAATTTGTTGGCAAATGAATAAATCACTAATTAGGTGCAAAGTGCAATTCAGTATCGTAGTAATTAATTCCAGTAATAGCAGATATACTATGTTGTTTTTCATCAACATGCATGGGCCACAGTGATCCTATCCTTACCATCACTCATATGGCTCGCTGGAACCACACAGGTGTTGGTAATTTAACCGCAGTAGTGAACATGACAAAAAAATGATAAAATTGACATAACACCCATTCAGAGGATTCCTACTTCTCGCCAGATATTGACAGTGAATTTATTTACACCCGGAATCACATGTTTTTTTATTAATATGAAAAATACAGTAGTTTGAAACAGAAATAGCAGATTAACAATGTGCATTAATAAAATGTTTACTTTATTTAACTTAAAATAGTTAAAACTAGTAATATTATTAAACCGATGTGGTGCATGAATCAATATTTCTTTTAAGTGTGTTATGATAAGTAGAACTTTAACTACAAGAACCTGACTGCAATTTGATATGCTGATTTTAAGGTTCAGATCACCATAAAAATTATGTACATTTATATGCACATAATAATTTTATGTGGCCGATGGTGGTTATAATCAAGAACTAAGATCGGTGAGGGGTTTATTTGGTCTTAATGCAGTTCTTATACGCTGGTTACACTATAAACAAAAACCAGGCGGATTTAGTAAGTAGCGAAACAAGACAATTTTTTATACTCTTTTAATATTAAAAGAACACGGCCTTTAATAAATTAAATATATATATACGAGTAGGGTACATGTATACACATGGCGAGAAGGGTACATGTTATGATCTTGTTCACTCAAAATATTTGCTTTTAAGCTGTGAATGTATATCATATATAATAGAAAACATTACATGTGTAAAAAATCGTTTCTACTTGAGGATCCTCAAGATGTTATTGTTTCCTCGGATAAAGACGGATCACTGTCCAATACAAACTCAGATCCCGGAGATTTCTCAATTCGCGAGGGAGGGTGGGGTTATTACTATTAATCTACCTACTTATCTACAACCAACATGCATGCAGATGTTTTCTAGGAATTGAACGACTAGTTTTCACCATTTTACAAAAATATATACCCATTACATATATTACTTGTAGTCTTGAGCGTCTTCGACGCTTGTTTTTTTAAAAGACAGTTAGACGTTTTGAAACGTTGTGTAGAAAAAAAGTTGAAGGTAAGATTTGATTGGCCGAGACAAAGACGCATTCACAACGGTTATATTTTAATAAATAATAAAATACTCTATTTAACGAAAACCATTGCAGATATCTATAAGTTATTTGTATCAGAATTAACACAAACCAAGCAAAAACGAATACAGAAATAAACATTTAACCAATAGCTAGTTTGATGAAATACTATGAAAATCGCCCAAGTAGGCCGTTTGTTTGAATCAACCAATCAGAAATTTTAACAGAATCCCATTACAATTATTTTCAAAGGAAGCATATCAAGACATTTGTTTTATTTCAGAAAAGCACGTGTCAAAGATGATCAAGACTAAAATACTGGGTAGATATTAAATGCGGATTATTGATTGCCGTCTAAACATAGGTGTAACTGTGGATTCTGGAAAATGGAGTATGAAAGTATCTTGACAAATTTTATAATCATTTAGAACTAAATATCTAACGATATTAAGCAATTTAATTCCATATTGTATACAGTACAAAAATGAACATGGTACAGTCTGTGTGGGTGAACATGTGTGTGACAGGGGGCGGGGGGTACAGTCTGTGTGTGTGAAAATCTGTGTGACTGAGGGTTGGGGGAGTGGGGGGGGGGGGCAATATACATGGTCCAGAATTGATATTTGTATTTCTATTGTTGGCGGATATGATGGGCAGTTTATATCATAACATAACACAACAGTACACAATTTTATAAGCATTAAAGCAAAGTTGATGGCCTACAATATAAAAATAATACAATATATTATCCTTTTCACCCTTTTATTAAGCATGCACGCAATACGACATATAATTGCATTGTTTACAGAAAAGAAGCAACATAAATAAAAAATTCAAGGACGTATTTCTTTTTGGCATTCCTGATTGTATGGTTCTGTGAGTCAAGGTTGGTTTGTTTAAACTTATTTATTTTACTTCGATTGTGAAACAGTATCTTACAACTCACGCTCGAAGTCTACCTGGTTAGAACCAGTACTAAGCATATGCGGAAAAGTGTATTGCTCAAGGACATCACTCATAACCGTAGCGGAGGATCGAACCCACAATCATCCGATCATGGGTTCGGTGCGCTACCACTGGACAACGCGCTCCACAAAGGTTGGTTATATCAGCTTAACACAGAGTCAAATATTTAAATCATCACTTGCGACAAAAATTTGCATTGATCAAAAAACGAAATAGTAAATATAGCAAATAAGAGTAGATCATGCACATCAATTCATCGCCCATATTGTGTAAACATTTCATACAAATTGAAAACGTAACAATGCCATAAAGCCAGCCACTCTCTATAAAAAAGAGACCACCTGGCCATGGAAGATCCTCGTGTATAATACAATATAATAAATTCAATTTAATAAGCAATCGGCAATATATGTTGTATTGCCTTTGGCCATTTACATACATATTAACTTGCAAAAATGTATACATGATTACAAAGCTAAACATACAAAACAATGATTGTATCTAACGCTTTGGTTTAATGCAAGGGATAGTAACATAAATGTCACTTATAAACATCCACATCGCCTAATCTAGGACTAACTTTACTTATTAGTAAATTTTCTAGTCCATACAAAAATAACAACACATTTTAAAAACAAGTTAATTGACAATGAAAAGTTGGACGGAACTGTTGCATTTGGCAAATACTGTTAGAAACAAACTGTTTCTACAAAAATCCAGTTCTATGCAAAAGTATATGCCTGTAGCTATATTTTAATATTAGTTCTGTAAGTGCTGAAGAGGCCGGTAGGAAATGCACACGTGACGGTCACGTGTAATTCATGTACAGCAACATCAACAGACGAACCAAACACGGTAACATCCTGCGAATGTTCGTCAATGTATGGGACATCAACAATGTCTGAGAATCCAGGCTGGGAACCGATTGTAACCGAGTAGATTGGCGTAAAATACGGAACGTCAAGGAAAACGTCATTCCAGTCGGCGTGGAGAGAGTTGCCATGTCGAGTCACTTTGATGGGCATTCCTGTAGTGGAGAGTACATCAGTAATTTTTTCATTAATGTTATTTTACATGTAAATATGAATATGAACTATTCTAATTAATATTGAATGACAATATTAATCAACTTGCAAACACCTCTAAGGATCCTAACATCCATATAGTTTCATTTCTCTAGATGTAGAAACGCAAGTTCAGATCATAGATTAGAGACGTAGGAGTAACAATTAACTAAAATCTCGCCATGTCAAACTGTCGTTTCCAAATCTTCACAACATGCAGAAGACATGTTATGCTTTCTCGTTTAACATCACTATCGCTTGCTTCTTTGAAATTAATTAACGATGAATCTTATATACATTTTATACGAACAAATCCGCGTAATAATGATTCTTCTTTAATTGAACAATTACAACCAACATGGTCCTCGACCCCATATTGATGCCGAATCTGAATCTGGCCACACATTATTTTATTATTTACCGAGCAACACTGTTGTCGAATCTTTTCCGAAATAAACTTGAGAATCAACTAAAATTGTGTATTTTAAAGTGTTATAAAATGCAACAAACTTATATCTTAGTTGTCCCAGATCTGGACATTTGTTCAAATACGACTACTGTGTGAGATTTAAGGAACTCACATTTTTATACTACTAATCTCCATGCAATTACTTGCAATTATGAAATAATTGAAGATTTATTTTCTAAAGGCCGTAAATACAGATCGTAATCTTTAATAGATTGTGATGTCTACTGTGATTATATTGCTCAGAATGTATAATCAAATATTGCCATAGAAACCATGTAGATTATGATGCTTTTTCCTTTTGGAAAAAATCTTTTTCAGAATAATTAGATACATGTTTTTGTTATGAATCATGAATGCCATGTGGCCACTTCTTAAGTGAATACGTCTCTTCTTCTACATGACCCTAGAGTTACGTTACGTTATTTGAAGAAACGCATTAAGTAATTTCGTTCTAAATGTGGTTTTGTGCCAGTTGATAGGCTGCCGATAATATTATTATTTGACATCATTATTATATCAATGTTTGACGACAATGCCTGGGGAAGCACTTTATTTCTACTTCTTCTTAAACCGTCAACTGAATACCATATTGAAAATAAACATAACACACATTGTTAACATTTGGGTATGCTTGTAGATGGTAAACAGGGAAAAGTTTCAAACTGTGTGCTGGAGTTAGTTACACAAAATCATATAAAGCACGTTTTATAGCCAATTCTAGTTCATTCACCTTCCTTTTCTAAATTGTTAACTTCATGCCTTACCACAATTACCACTATTAAAGAATATGATAAACAATGCTGCCATAAGGCATACGAGAATTCTGGTATTTATATCTAATTTGAACAATAAAAATAATATAAAGCACGTTTTATAGCATATTCTAGTTCATTCATTACTACATTCCTAATTGTTAACTTCTTGCGTTACCACTATTAAAGAACATGTCAAACTATATTGTAATAAGGTATGCGAGAATCTGGTATTTCTATTTATTTTGGTCAATAAAAATAATATAAAGCACGTTTTATAGCAAATTCTAGTTCATTCATTGCTACACTCCTTTCTTATTGTTAGCTTCATGCCTTACCAATATTAAATAACATGTTGAACTATATTGTCATAAGGCATAGAATTCTGGTATACATCTGTTTTGGTCTATAAAAATGGATGCGTTTTAAAATAAATTACGTACAGTATCAAGCTTCTTCAATAAGCAAGTACAACTGCTCAACGTTGTACACACCTTTACCACAGGGTTTAATTAATTAGTAGTTTACATCACTATATCAGAAAACATTTTCAGAGAAAACACAGCATTTTATATTTGGCCTGTAATTTCGCCCATGTATTCTTTACAAATGCTAACATTGGCAGATTTTCTATGTGGATTTGCTAAGCCGATTGTGATTACCTAACAATTCTTAGAAATAGCATATTCATTCGATTCGGTGATGGTGATGCTGTGTAGCCACAATTTAGATATTCCCATGAGTACCAATTATTTACCACTTGTCGCAGACTTGTGTTTATATTGCTACGAGAAGGATTTCATACTTGGCCTTCCGTCAATTACACAGTCTGTTGTCACCAATGCCTTCAATAATGTTTCTAAATACTTCGATAATATACCTAATGTCGATAATACTTTTTTTTACTGAAATGGTAGCCATTATTTGCCCTAGTAAGCTGCAGACAAAGTAAAGTTTCTAAGTTTGAAGCCGCCTTTTTTACGTACCTCTTTATGTTAATATGTTTAAACAATACTATCCAGAAATAATAAGCTCTAAGTCAGTACAAAAGCAAACACTTTATCAAAAATACATACCTGATAACATCGGTACGCTGTTGTCAATAAGAATGTCAGTTCGTATGACCTCACTTTTCAACTGTGCATAATTGACAGCCCTAATCTCTGCTGAATACACTTGTCCAGAAATCAGACCACCGATGTCACACGTTGATTCCATAGTTTGTAATTTGTTCGAGGCCCAGTCCAGTAGAGTGGCATTTCCGTGAACTAATCTGTATTCATAAAACTCGATACCGGTAACGTCTTCGAAACCTGACCATTCAAACTCCAAACATTTTAGACCCGACTGCAAATAAACTTGTTTGTCTCCATCGACGGTAATAGACGACGATTTTGATACATGTTCATTTATCGGCACGTCTTCTTTTTCATACTTGTTGAATCGGACAATGGCGTTTGTTGAAGTTGGTGCATCAGTTATCAAAACTATGGGCGTTGACACTGCTACTGTGGCGAGCTCTATATTGTTGACACACGTGACTGTCACGTATATTTTGGTGCCGTGCGGGAATGATACTCTGCCAAGTTCTGATATACAGGACATATTTGTGACAGCTCGTCGTTTGATCTGTACATCCGATGTACCAGGGTTTTGACCTGAATACAAAAAATCACAAATCCAATAATTGAGACGTGTGTATACCATTCCAGATTGCAGAAGTATTTGCATAGATATTACTTCTTACACCGATACACCTACTACTGCTTCTAAAATCATCACATTCCACTACTACTATTATTTACTAGTAATACTTCTTCTACCTTCTCTCGCATGACTAAGGTGGGATAAATATAAGTTAAGATACGGTATTCTATTTCCGCCAATGGTATAGGAGAGCATAAACATATACATCTATACAATATGATACAATATAATTTGACAAACATAGTATCATATTATAAATAAATTATGTACATAACGAAAAAAACACAATTGAAAAAGTGAAAAGTCGTAAAACAACACCAGTTATAAGCACATGTAACTTAATCATACAGCTAACATCACAATAAGTAATCATTTATTTAAAGACTTAAACAAATGAAACTATTGACGACTTCAATGTCCACTGCAAAGTTATGCCCTTTTAAAAAACGGTAGGGTAAATGTTGCATTAAAATTAGTTTGGAATTTTTTCGAAATGGTTCATAGTGATTGTAATTTCTTGCTGCAGATGGTAGTACAAATACAGCTGAAGACTACTTATTTTTTTACGGGTAACACTCGAAAACGTATCAGTTAAAACAAGCTTTTAATATGTGCTAAAACACAATAAAATATATATGACATTCTGTATCCATTGCACGGTATACAAAATATACTGCTTGTCAGATTTGTTTTGCGTTTTTAAACCTTGTTTTTCGCTGTTAATGAATATAAGATCAGGGACCTGTTGTCACACTTTCATTTCCGTTCAGTAACCTATTTTGATGAAATTTGTGGATAGGTACTAACACTGAAAAAGAAGTTTGTGTACGATACCTACCTATTGCACAAAAGCAAGATTTGATACCACTTTCCTTATCCTCGGTAAACCATGTTGTGTTGATAACTACAGAGTATTCCGATATATTCGTAGAGTTAACTATGTCTAATACAGCATCCGATTGTGATATCATCAAATCAGGACCAGTATGATCAAGCACCACATGATCTGAATGAAACTTTGTACGTAGGCCGGCGTAGTTTTCAGCAATTATCGTGACGTAAATGTTGCTCCCATGTTGTGCATCGGTACGAATTATTCCGTTGGTTCCACCCGACACTGGTATTAGCGGCCTTACCTGAAAACCACCGGGTGTTGTGCCTGCACCAATTAGCACCTTCAAATAAACAAAATATATGATACGTGCACATTAATAAAAACATTTATCATTACTTGTATGTATATGTATAATAAGAAATAAAATATTTAAAGACAAAAAAAAACATTTATCATAAACAAAACCATTTGAAAATTACTTCACTTAAGAGGAAGTATATATACAAGCTTTGAAGCGATTTAGCTGAATTTGAAATATGCATTAATATACACTGATATAGATTATCTAATCCAATATAAGTAAGTAGCTGTCAGTAAATATAAGTTATATGTAACGCTGAATTTGATAAAACAAAAGCAACATTATATATCAAAGAAGTTGCATCACCAAAATTAGATTATATCTGAAAAAGGCAAGCATGGATATACCTTGTACAAAGAGCTTTCCTGGTCTAACACTTGTACGTTTGCAGACAGCACGGACTTGCCAATTTGCCGTACATGAACTGCGGATGACGAAGCCTTTCTAGTCACTAGACACTTTACTAACTCCAGCGTGACAGTAATGCCGGTCTCGATATCCTCAAGTTCTACAGACACATTGTGAACACCATCAAACTGTGAAATAAAGCCGTATTCTATATGGCTTGACTCATCGTGATTATTAGCAACTGGGAGCTTCATACGTAACTTATCTTTGTTTAAATAAACGTTGCCAGGACTAGAGGAACTTATGTAGCCGACAATTTTGTAAAGTGTGTATTTTGTCAAATCGTGTTCCATTGTAATTGTAACTCGATTCGCACCGTTAGAAGATTCGGTGACATTTTCAATTATTGCAAATTTTTGGCATACAAATCCTTCCGGTGCTGTTTCATCAACTACTCTTCCGGATGAAACAGCAACGTCGCTTTCATGACCAGCGGCATCGACAGCTTTCACTCTTCCGTAATAAGAATGTCCTTGTTCCAGTGTCAGACCGGTAAACGTATGCCAAGTTCTCAAACCGACGTTCGTGAAATTTACCACAGTATCGTTCAATGAACTTCCGTCACCAAGAGCGACAAAGTACGATTTTATGCCCGAGAAATTATCGATAAATCCATGCCAGGATATGCTGAATGATACAGAACTTGCTTGGAACGGTGCATCTGTATGTCTATCAGTATTGAACACTATTCCAGCTAGAGGTTTGTCCATGTCCACGACAAAACCATCTGAACCGAGTGTACTGTGTAAACCTACGTTGTTGTATGCCGTTACCGTGAAGTAATACTTTGTTCCATGGGATAGCGAAATGCTGTCCAATGTAATATTCGTAGACAACCCAACATTCGTGTGCGGAAACAAGTCATCGGCTGGAAAATAACAAACCACATATCATATTATAAATATGAAAGTTTTAGTTCATTCAACTTTATTAAATCACATCGGTGACTATTTGGAAACAATATGAATCACAGTGGAAGCATATCCTAAGATATTACAATCAGAATTGGACACACCTCATTCCGCAGACCATATTAATATACCTCTTATAATTATCATTTTTCCCTTAACGTAATCTATTCATTTTTATTGTAAACTGATATAATTGTTTATTTTGTATTGTTATATAGGATGCAAGACAGTTTTTATAATTGCAAATGTGATATGGTATGATATATATGTACTGCGTTGACTGAGTGTTCATTGCGAACAACTTATGAATAATAAAAACTGAACTGAACATAGTTTCAAGTGTACTTCAATATCGTCAAAAGAAAAGTGCGAACGACGATGTTGAAATATAGTTATCGACATTTGACATATGTTTTTAAAGTGGTTGAATCTAACAAGCGCATTATAGTTTGCTAAAACCGTAAGGACAAGGTATTGTGGTAGATTAATAACATAGTTTTAGCATGGTTTTATAAATTATAATCATTGATTGTAAATACCTCCTGGGGATGTACCAAGTGAAACTATGAAGTACAGTATATGTCCTTGTGGTTCATCAAAGACCGCATCCCAGCATGCAGTGATTGTATCCATCCAATCAATGAAATCAAACTCTTGGGAACAGGCCCTATCGGAGTCCTTAATCATTGAACCTTTTCTAATATGAGGACTATTTTGGTCGACCATAACACCGGTGGAGCTAAATACAGAATAACTCGCGTTGCTGTACCACGCCCGGACATAGATGGTATACAAAACACCATGCGTTAGGCTTCGATTTATGGGCAAACAGTAGACGAATTCTGATCTCAGGCCAATATCGTTCCATGGACTTGTCGATTTGTCAAAGACGCCTTCGCCACTTGGTTGTCCAAGTATCCCTGCGCTCCATTCATATCTTAATACAGGTAAGGTTATGTTACTGCTTTCAGTTACCCAATGCCCAGCTAAGCATGCGGACGACGCCGTTATATTAATAGGGTTGTCGGAAAGGCCTCCTCTGACTGTTACATTTGGTATGTCTTTGCCATTTGCATCGTCAGTGCCGACAGCATTGCACACTTTGGCTCCGAATGATGCGTCCATCTTACATGGTTTACCTACAACTGCGCATGAGCAATCACCCGTACAATACTGGATATCGCAAGAATGTTTTTCTATTTCTAAAATACCTGTTTGACTCAAATTTCCGATTCCAGTTGATAAAACATTTACAGATATTCTGGCCATGGAACTGTTTAAACCGGCATGATTTTCCGCCAAAATGGTAAGAAATATGCGATCGTCTTGTGTTAAACGTTCGATAAGGTTTAAATCACTAACATATTCATTATTTGCGCGAGCATGTGTTGGCAAGATAGCAATTGTTCCATTTGATAACTCATCGCCACTATAGTTTCTGCTGACGCCTACGTAAAACCGACCTATCCCAGATTCCTGATAAAAAAATCCATACCATGTGAGGGTCAGTGTAGACGTTCTGTTGCCATTGACGTCATAATAGTTTGTCCAAGTCATTGGCGGTTTGAAACCTCCGATATGCGGGGGCGTTGAATCAATCAATAGATCATCGGAATCCGCCGAGGTACACACACCTGCGTCGTTGCAACACGTGACAGTTACAAAGTATTTATCACCAATATTCAGCCAGTTATCGCCATCCAACTGTATGGTAACCTTGTTCCTCGGTCCAATTTCAACATGTTCTATCGGCGTGTGTCCTTCGTGGTGAGTCATTAACGTCACAATGTGTCTCACTATGGGGCTTTCTGCATCAGTGGAATTCCAGTAAATACGAAGCAATGACCTGTCCCATTGGGCGGAGAACCCGGACGACGATGAATAATCTGTCAAGAATGTAGGCTTGATCTCAAGGTTTGGAGGTGTGTCGTCCACTCGAAATAAATCTGACGTTTGAATAGCTGCCAAACCTATTCTGTTAAAGGCTTTAACCGTTGCATAAAGATCAACATTAATGGGTAACGTTAGACCTGTCTTTATAACGTTGGAAGCTAATAAGCATGTAAAAAAGGATAAAACGTCACATGTTCCAGGACGTCTTCCAATACACGCTTCAAAATGATCAATTCCAGATTGCGGATCTTCAAATCCCACCCAGCGCATGTGCAGAGATGAACTGTAAAATGAAAAAGATAATTAAAACGACTTTGTTAATATTTTTTATCTAGCTGTTGTAATTACGACTAAGAACGCGCCGGGAGTGAAGCTTAATTCCCCAAATCGAATCCGACTACTATTTATAAGAGACCGGTAGCGCATATGACTTACAATCCAGCGGTCCAAAGTTTAAATCCCAACCAGGTGATCACTGATATACGTCATTGCGTCTCATTGTCATTTGTCTCACACCACTGATTCAAGTGGGAAAGTTATCAGTTACTTGCGGAGAAGAGTGTGTACGAGTACTGGTTAACCTTCAAGGATCTCTGGAAAGAGAGGTTAGGTTAACGGACCGTCTGTTTACCCTCAATGGCGTAACATAACGCCAAACATTCAAACAAATCATTGTTAAATGGCTTACGTATGTGGCTGATATTTCTGATGTTTTCTTTCTGATCCAACCCTGACGAGTCCGGCGATTGGTGGCGAGTTGTCCAGTATGATACCGTCTGACGACATTGTTCTACACAAACTGGCACCATTACACGCTTTCACGGTGATATAGTACTTCTGTCCGGGTATGAAAGAAGAATTCCACAATACGTCTGAAACGGGAATTATATAAAATTTCAACCGTGCGTTACGATTTTGTGATTGTTTATGAAACATTTTTATTCTAAGCTGGGTCCGGTCACCTAAGTCGGTAGCATGCCTGGCTATCAATCCTGTGGTCGTGAATTCGAATCCCTCTCCGAAAACAGTCTCCGTGATGACTGCTTTACGACATTGCGTCTCATTGCCATTCGTCTCTCGTCGCTGAGAAGTGGGAAATTATCAGTTACTTGCAGAGATGGCGTGTGCTCGAGTATTTGTTAACGTTCCGGGATCCCAGGAAAGAGTGGTTATGTTAATGATTGCCTGATATCCCTTGAAGGCATGAAAATGACGCCAAATATTTAATCAATCAATCCATTTTATTCTAATCACTGTCATGTGAACTATAATCATAAAATGTCGTTTAATGTGATATAAAACTGATAAAAGTATCAATATGTTTATGTCTGTTTAAATGTTTTTGTTTTTAACCTAAAAATATTATTATCAGTTATGTCCACGCCAATATTACACAACATGCGACTTGAATGGACGTTATCGTATATTTAATATAAAAAATGTAGCAATTGCAGAAACACGACTGTTTAGAAGAGAGTGTATCTAAACTGACCTAAATGATCTAAAGGACAAATCACATAATCAAATTGGTGTGCGGGTAATGTATTGGAAAGACTGTTGGCCGCTCATGCCAGAGGTTGCAAGGTTCGATCCCTAGATCGACTGGATGCCTCTCAAATAACAACTCCCAGTACTGGTTATTCCCTGGATGCGGACTCAGGAACAGTTCACATAAACTTTGAGCTTTCGTCACAATCAAACAATAATCAGTTTGTATAAACTAACTAAACGAATATAAAAAAACACACTATCTACAATAATCAACATCTTTATGTAGGTATGTGCAGTTTGGGAAATTATCCACCATCAGTACCCGTAAAACGAATCTTTATTTGACGTTATGTATCATTAATTACTTACAGAGCAATATATTTAAATACGCGTATAACAAAGAAAAAACCTGTCCTTAATCCAACATCGACCATAGGCTCTACGTCCGTTTTGTAAGGTCGTGTTCCAAGACCTACTTCATAATAATAGATGCCACTATGGTGGTCAGTAAACCCTCCCCAGTGTCCGCCTATATGGCTGATATCATGTTGAAAGTCAACATCGTTCTGCGGGTTAAACAAAAATAATTTTCTCAAATGGCTCATCTGTAGTAAAGCTTAAATTATGAGTTGAATGAAATAAAGCTATTTTTAAATTTTATAAACTCAATAAATCAAATAAGAATACAATTAGGAAATAATAAAACGCTTTGTGTGTTTACAACGAAATTATAATCGGGTAATTTCTCATCCATTCATGTAGTTCGAGATCAGTTCGGTCAACCAACATGTGGGAAAGATTTCCTTGTTCTTGCGGAATTACATTCGTCGTACTCTAGTCACTTTGGGGTATTCCTCCACCAACAAAACTAGATACGGTACCATATATCATTTGTACTCTGCTGAAATCGAATTTACCCTCTATACAAACATATCTTGCAACAGCATCATACGAGTATTTTGTTTTAATTACGCATTGGATTAACTTATGTGAATGTGGGTAATTACTATTTCTGTTCTTTTTGGGGCCATGGAGCTTATACATTGTGGTTCTAAAATCGAATACGTCTAATAATTAAAGTTTTTTTAAGCCGCTGCTAGGGTCATGAGAGTTTTTGAATTTAGAATAATACAGAATCTGCTATGGTATTATCTGGAATTGTCTTTTAATTATAAAATGAGTAAAATAATATAAATGCCTGATAGTAATTCATACACTAGATTCGCTGGATCCATCCATAACATGCCCACCTGTTGGTGAAGATTTGTCAAACAGGAACGACTGAGACACCATTTGTGATGACAGACCCGCTCGGTTCACAACCTGTTACAAATAAATTATATTTTATAATACTGTCATAGAACTAAAACAGCGACCAATCTTGTATTAACTTTCGCAATCTGTCTGAATGTCTTGTTCAACTATTTTTTATGGTTTGTTGACGTTATACGCCATCCCTATGTTCCCTTATTTGTCAAAATTACATTGATAGTATTTATATTTTAATTATTTTCTGACAATGATGATACTGAATGAAGAAAATATAGAAGAACTGCCAACATCATTGACAAAAGTAAATCTGTGTACAAAAGTACTTGGAATTGTTATGAAGATTAACACCCAGCAATAGAAAAAAACCTTAATGTTTCGTCTGTAAATTTTGTTTCCATCATCTTTACAGAATTTTCGGATTTTGAATTGTATTTAATATTCGACATACTATCCAGCTTTTCTACTGAGAAAAAATAAAATCAGTAACACATATAGAACGTCTGTCCTAACATAGATATATAGTTAGTATGATGGAAGCTAGCATAAGCTGAAATGTTCTATAATTCACCACTATCTCTACTTATTTTATAACTCATATGAATAAGTCGTGCAAGTCTTGCAAACGGTTGTGAGGCCGTAAAAGTCTGCCCGTAAATTTGACAAATTTCTCAGACTGATTCCTTGGAATCATAGAGTCTGTTCGATGTTGCTTGAATATGGAGTACAAATCTGGCTATGTTTGCCTCTTGTATTAACATGGACCTAAATTTGGGGAACGCCAGTATACGTCGAAAGGAAGTTACTTCAGCCCAAAGTAAAATCTAACATACTGGCCTTATAGCTTTAAGAAACTCCTACTTTATCTAATACAATTTTAGTATGTTTTGCACGCATTAATGTGTCGACATTAACTCTTACTGTTGACAAAAATGTGCAATAAAAGTTAAACTTGTCTGTTATAAGAAACATACGAGTATGTACTGGTATGTTATAGTTTCCGATGTAAACCACACGTTGGACCATGTCCAAGTTAATAAAAAAATGCTATAATACAATAGCAATAAAAATCATTTACAAGTAATATCCAATTTGAAAAAAAAAATACCATCAACTGTACAATAATAAAGTAAGGAAACCCGTCATGTAGCACGCGATTAGCAACATATATCTCAATGACGTCATTAGTGTATCGTTCAAACGGTATCATATCCGCGGTATCGTTGTGCAACCCGACGCCAACATTGAAGTAGCTGATACCGCTGTGACTATCATGGAAGTCATTAATGCGGACAGTGATGGTGTTGGAACTGATGAATGCCTGAGCCATTGTCTCGTCATCGCTGATGAAGACCTTCCCAGCGGTTGGAGGTGACCTATCTACTATTATCTCTTCGGTCGATGCAACACTTGTCAACTCGGCATGGTCAGTTGCTACAAATACCAGCACATAGTGTTAATTAGAATGTGTGTAATAGAAGGTATAGGGCAACTTTGCTTCAAACATATTTTGTTAAGGAAATAAACACAGGATTTCACCGGATTTGCACATCAATTACAAATTGGATCAGAATGTATACTAGTATTTTATATACAAGTACACAGAAGGCAAATAAACACACACAGCTAAAACTGGTATACAACAACTGAAACTTTGTCATTTCATCTTATAAATGTATCTTAAATACATGAAGATGTAAAACGACTGTTTACAATATGCGTTTAAAATGAAGCAATATTATCATTAAAAAAAACTAGCAACAAATATCGTTATACAAATATATAGTAAAATAATCGCCACTTTTCAACAAATCACACACAGAACAATGGAGTAATACAAATGAGTTGAACCTTTAATAGACACAAACATGGCCATTCCATCAGATATATTAACGTGCCTAACAGCGTGGGTATTAGTGCGGCCCAACACAACATACTGTTTGATATCTTCACCACCAGGACGGGTACCTGTAAGTAAACTGCACTGTAAGCGATACTACAGACAGGATAACATTCATGTATGTACAGGTATATGTTGTGGCTTTAAAATAATTCATATATACTAAGGCGTTCATTGAATAGCTTTAACAATATGCTATAAACAGTGAATTTAGTGTAGCTTTTTAATGATATTGACAAAATATCAGCAAACAATATGTCTTTGGTCATTACATTATGATTCATTTAGATCATAAGGCAAATATATGAGACTAATATGTAACTATGAATATATGTTAATTCTTATGCGACATACTTTAACTTTAATGAAATACAGTTTGATATCATTACAGTCAATATTCTGCTTCAACATACCAATTATTAAAAGAGATATGACACTTTTCTGGAAACTTTTCGAATACCCCTCGTATAATATAAATGTGAAACAGTCGCATGTATCTATCATAGCAAAAATGTTTTTCTTTACTTTTTTAGAACAAAATACTGATCAATTAGTAAAAATACATCTAAAAAACAAATTTATCTAGTTGAAAAGTCCAATCTATACTGATTTAAAAAGCACGAAAACTTCATACCAATCGCTATACTGTAATGTTGAATGGAATCCAAATAACCAATCATGGTAGCATCTACATTATCATGGAATTTATCCCACATGACTAAGATATCTGATGTATCCGTGACGTAACCATGAGTCGCCTGAACATACACATGCCCCGCCGTCGGTTTTATATCATCGAGGACAAAACCATTGCTGCAGGCACTGATTACTGAAAATGTCTCTACAAACATTTCACGGACAACATCTGTTTTGTTTGAGTATGCACAAATGTAATGGTATACGTCAGGAACTATTTTGTTTCGTTGAAATTCAGCAAAGCCAGTTTTTGTGGAAATTGTCTCAATACATAGCGGATCCACGTGGCATGATTTTGGTACGTTCTGCGATGTCATCATATACCACGTGACCTCCCTTTCGGATGCATACAGCATTGCTCCAGCTATCCTTGTGAAAGTGGTCCCAAAATCCACATCGGCATCGTGTAAAATTGAAATCTTCTCCCCAATATTGGAACTGTGTATTAGCTATAAATAGAGATATTAACAGTTGTTATAAGTATTAAAAGGTTCGCAGCCAAGAAAATGAGACAAAAAACATTACGGCCTATTATTTTATGCACCCAAGCGTGAAGTATGGTCGTGAATTGTGATACTTCCCCAACGCACACCCCACCCCACACACACAATACTCGCATGAGGAGAATACTTGGGTTGCTAAATGGTATTTGAAAAATACGTTAAAATGAATTTACTTTTGATGCAATCGGACTGAATTTTTTTTGCAGTAATTTTTTTAATTTGTCGAGTAACATTGCCGTTTGTCACTTTACAACAGTGTTAATGCTATAACATTTACTTTCCTACTATACTGCAGTCGGTTTAATTAACTACCTAACAGTATATTTTTCTAAAAGGGAAAAAAATCTTTTCATGATGCCACAACCTTGTTTGCTTGTGCGACGTCACGTCGCCAAGAATATTTGCTATGCGTGACCACAAACTATGCGGGCGCTTATTCAGCATGTTGGCAGCAATGATGTTCCAACAATGACAGTAACTGTAGTGTTTCGTGCTAATAATCCACTATTTAGTATAGGTTTTATATATACTTTTATATAAATATAGACATTGAAAGCACCCGTTTAGGTTTTCCAAGTGATGAAAGTCGTTATTCTAGTTTAATATATACGAGGTAATAACCTAATGTTTTTGATTGCCCTATTAAAACTAAAAAAATGAGCTTTCCTGGTGAAGTTCATTTTTATTTTCACAACAACAATGTATACCATCACAGGACTTGCTTACATCCAAACTTGCTGATTGTAAATGTGGTCCATTCAAAGAACAAATGTATCGTTTATTTTACTTTGAAAGTATCAAATAATTTAAAAAACAATTGATATACTTACGTCCATAATCAAAGGCAATGTTGCAGCCGACATATCAAAGTCATGAACAACACCTTGACCAGCACCGGACGTTGGCTCAATATTCAGTTGTTTACACATCATGCCCAGATTAGCTGCTCGTGAGAAAGCACGAACACAACCAAATAAAGTTTGGTGTGTGCTTCCGGGTATAGAAATGCATTCGTCAACCTGAAAAATGAGATAAGGAAATTATATATAGAATAGAACAGAAAGTTTTGATTCGTTATTGTCCGTCCCGACACATATTATCCATGTCAGTTTGAAACAGTGCATATTGCCATTTGTGTCTATTGTATTCTGAAATATGTGATTTAATAACTATCAACCCCGTGCTAATTTATTGTTAAATTTATCTAAAGTTTGGCAAAATAATATAATGTTTAGCATAGCCTCGCGACTGGTTTAATAAATTAAAATATAAATTAGCACTCATTTGAGATGTATGTATGCATCACATAAATACGCAGACCCAGTCAAAAAGAGAAAACTCACCTTGTACATGGCTTTACCATCTGCTACAATTGTTTTCCAATTCGTAAGGCCCGTATGTGCGTTACTATCGCTGGCTATTGACCATTGATAAAACATAATATGGCTGTCAGAACTGAATTCCTTCCAACCCATCTTTAGAGTGTGACATTTTACATCCACCCCACTTCCAATATCTAACTCAGAATAGGTAACACTTCCAGTTGGACCAATCAGGTCTACGTGGATATTGTTGCTCTTTACAAAGTCCGTACAGTGAGTTTTCGTGCAAGGTCTTACAAGAACGTTATAAACACTCCCCGTTGTTAGAGCAATATCACGAATCGTTGTTGAGTTTGTTGACTCCGTATCTTTGAATTCAGTAACTGTATTTGTAGAATTTGTACTTGATGACCTTGGAGTGACCATTAGTGCTGATTGAAAAGTTAGTCGTGCATTTGTTGTATAATTGATAGTCCAGTGTGCGGATAATATATCTAATCTTGCAACATAAGATATGTCAGGACAGTCAACAATGTGTACTGCAATGCTCTGATTAAACGCATCATCGATACTTAGACTAGGGTACTCTATAAATGGGATCAATGTATATATATTGTGACCTTTATCAATCACCAATGAGTCAAGTGAGGATACGTTAATGTGTCGTTTAAATCTTCCTGAAAGTTTGAAAAGATAATTTCGTCCAACTGTCAATTTATGGGTAAATGTTACACTACTATTCAATCTGTCATGTTCAACAAAGGTGGCGTTCACAATGGGGACTTTTGAAACGCAATTTTTACCATTCGTTACAGTCAGAGATTTTAAAAGTTGGTGTTCATCTAATACTGTTACTCCATTTGAGTTTGCCAAAGTTTGGCCGCCGGAACATGACGCTCGAACGCTAACAAAGTATCGTGTATTGATTTTTACATCACTGGACGTTACGCAGAAAAAGTCCGTGCTGTTTGTTTTTTGAAAACTTATGACGTCATCTGTACCTGGTGATTCACCAACAGAAATATCGAATTTAATGTCTCCGTAATGGTGAAATCCCGACCACGTGACACAAATCGTATGCGCAGTGAAATGGACATCTGTGTCGGTTAAACGCTCTTTATCATGCTGAGACAGACTATCTGGATCAATATCAAGCACTTTGCCATGACCAGGCGAATAGCGGGATGAAAGACGAAACGCATCCGTTTGTTTCCGCACGAAATGACCAGCTATGTTATACACGTACAGGGCGGCATAGAATTCCAGACCTTCTTCCGTATCCTGTCTCTGCAGTTTCCTTAAGGGATATGTGATACAGCCGCCAGTAAAATTAGGACACGGTATTGACGAATCTAAGCGCCATTCCAGCATAGGCGAAACACCACGACTGTCGTGTCGTATTGGTTAAAAACAAATTTTCGTGTATTTATCCTAATTTAAAATGTAAATATACTGCATTCTATCATGATACATTATGAATGATAGAACATAACAGCAATCTCACATCACTATTGTGTTTGAAAAAAAAAAATATTCATTTCTAACAAAAACTAAACAAAATGCGATTGAGAGTACAAAGAGGAACGCACGATGAAAATGCAACAACAATCTAAAACTCGAACAAAACTCATTGGACCGGAACGTCATATTAATTTGTTTTATGTTTGTACTCTCTTTGTTGTCCTATTCCTATGGAAATTATAGGCGGAGATTCATATGGTAATAGTTAAAACATACCAAAATAATCAAATTTCAATAATTCTTGTAATGTTAAGTCATTTGACTACAACACTATTATCACATTAAAATCTTCATATATATCCTATTGGGGTTTTGTCCGTTGTAAAGCTAGTGAGAACAAAATCAATTCACCAGCAAGTTCCATCAATTGGTATTGTTATCTCAGACACGTGTACAATGATAACTTCTATGTTAAAAACACAATTCATATCAAAATTGATTGAAATAATATATGTTTTAATACTAGTACATGGTTTTATGCATTTACATTGCTTAAGAAATCCTTTAACATATAGCCACTTTGGATACATTATGTTGTATGAGCTCAGTAAATAACATTATTGATAAGGCATAGATAACAATATTTCAACCGTTCGAATAAAAAAGAAAGGGCATATATCGTGAAATTATGAAATACTCACTGAATTCCATAAAAACTTGGTTTATCATTTCAGTTTGTTCCGTGTCATAAAATGTGTCGTTTTCCCATCCAAATACGAGTTTATCACCATTAATTTTCATTTGTGGCATGTTTCTTGCTAAAGGCGGAGTCTCATCTATAAGAACAGGTCCAATGGTTGTGATTTTCTCTAGTCCAGCCTTATTTAAAGCTTTTATAAAAACGTAGAACGGAGAATTTGTTCCAATGCTTTCGTGATTTTTTTTAAAAAACGTTTTCTTATAGGTAGATTTGTAATCCACCAATTCTGGAGCAGCTTCCTCGGTTGCATCATTACCAAATCCAACAAAGAAGTCTTGCATTTGACTGTCTGTCTCTTCAACATCCCAAGTGATATAGATATGGTCATTCGGAATGTAAATGATTATATCTTCCGAAAACAACGGCAGAGTTGAACACATGAATTCAGATATATCTTCATCTTTTCCGGCTATAGACGTAGTTTTCATTACTTTCGGCATAACATTGATAGTTGTTGTATTGGAGCATAATTCCCTGCAGGACTTGGTTTGGAAAAGTTTTATCTTTGTTAAACTAGCATGCATGAGCCATGGTAAACCGTCATGACAAACAACTGTTTCAGTCCATTTCCCATTTTGTAAGGTTACATTCCTCAATTCAGGTGGTGAATCATCCCTCGTTATTCCATCGGAGCAGACCGGGTCAGATGGATCTACAGCGTTGTTGAAAGCTACTACAGTAACGTATCTTTTACCAGTAAAGTTTGCAGGCAGCTTTAAAGAGTTTTCCCCTGGCGGAACCTCTTTGATAATTACGTCATCAGTAGATTCGTTGAACTTTTGCTGCAATTCGTCTGTGGCTAAGCATCTTTCGGACAAACCTACTCTATAAAATTTGATTCCGCTCTCGTGGTCGATGAACCCGTGCCAGTGTACAAGAAAACTTGAGTCGCTTGTGTAGTCGATATCTGCACAGTCTATCGGACCTAAGGAAACACACACTTACAGAAATAAAACTTGGAAGTGGATTCGGTCACTCAGCTGTCAAAGACACTGTCTTTAAGGGACACATGGTAATTTTGATAATTTTCATATACCACTCCAACTGAAATTATGTATCTTGATGACATTGATGTAAAAAAACTAACAAACCTAAATATGCATGCTGACCATTAATTTTTTCTTTATTTTATGAATTAACAAAACACGAAAATTGACCGAAGAGGAAATTCTACCTCTTTTGCGTTACTGACCGTCAGTCGAGGAATATAAAATATAACAAGAGCACCGCAAACGGGTGCAGAGGCACTTCCTTTTTCCAGATCGATTAAGTACGTCAAAGTCAGTGAAGAAAACTTTTTAAACTTGATAGTGATTAGTTTAAAACATCAATACTATTACTGAAAATAAAACAGATTTAAAAAAATCACAAAAAAATATAGATGTCGAAGAACAGCTATTCTAGCCTTGTCGATCATAGAACAGTATATTATAATGTACCATCAGAAAAACAGATATATCTGTATGAATGAAACCATCTTTCATATTAGAAAAATAGTAGATACATGTGTGTGCAAGTAGGAATATTAGGGCAGAATATACACTTTGTCTATGTCTGGCTAAGGCTAGCTAGCCAGTACTTAAGCTGAATGTATTTTATTTAATTTTAAAATTTGGGTGTGGATACGGGGGATGACATGCCAAAGTTTAATAAACAGGACTGTTTAGTTTAATACAATAAAAAAAGTTGGAGGGAGAGTGTGTCTTTGGGTCGGTAGCAAAGTTGAAAAGGGACAGTGTATCTACTTCAATACAGAAATTTAAAGAAAACAAATGGAGGGGGTGAGGGGGTCTTGGGGTAAGAAACAAAGGGGCAGAATAGTATTAAATTTAAAACAAAAAAAACGGGGGTTGTCCTTGGGTGGGGGCGAGGGTCTTGGGGGTCAGTAACAAAGTTGAAATGGGGCAGAGTATTTGTTTTAATACAAAAAAAAAATGGGTGGGGATGGGGTCGGGGTAGGGAGGGAAGGTCTTTGGGTTGGTTACAAAGTTGAAATGGGGAAGTGTTTTTTATTTAATACAAGCATGTAAACTTTTTAAAAAAAATAGAGGGGATGGGATTGGGGGTGGGGTTAGGGGTGAGGGTATTGGGGTCAGTAACAAAGTTGAAATGGGGCAGAGTATTTGATTTAATAAAAACAACAATTTAAAAAAAAAATGGGAGGGATGGGGATGGGTGGGGGATAGGATTGAGGTTCTTTGGGTAGGTAACAAAGTTGAAATAGGGTAGAGTATTTGATTTAATACAAAAAAAAATGAAAAAAAAAATGGGCGGAGATGGGGTGTTGAGTAAGTGCGGGTGGGGGTGGGGAGGAGGGTCTTTGGGTCAGTTACAAAGTTGAAATTGGGCAGAGTATTTGATTCAATACAAAACAAAAAATAAAAAAATAAAAAAATAAAAAATGGGCCGCGATAGGATGGGAGGGGGGTGGGGGGTAGGTAACAAAGTTGAAATAGGGCAGAGTACTTGATTAAATACAAAACAAAATTTAATAAAAAGAAAATTGGGCGGGGATCGGAGTTGGGGGTGGTGGAGGTGCGAGGGTCTTTGGGTTGGTAACAAAGTTGAAATGGGGCAGAGTATTTGATTTAATACAAAACAAAATTAAAAAAAAAAATGGGCGGGAATGCAGTGTGGAGGTAGCGGGGTGGGGTGGAGGAGGGTCTTTGGGTCAGTTACAAAGTTGAAATGGGGCAGGGTATTTGATTAAATACAAAATAAAAAAAATAAAAAATGATCCGAGATAGGGGTGGAGGTTGGGGGGGGGGGGGGGGGGGGGGATGGGTAGGTCACAAAGATGAAATAGGGCAGAGTATTTGATTTAATATAAAACAAATTTTTAAAAAAAAATTGGGCGGGGATAGGGGTTGGGGGGAAGGGGTGAGGGTCTTAAGGTTGGTAACAAAGTTGAAATTGGGCTAAATATTTGATTTAATACAAAACAAAAATTTAAAAAAAATTAAAAAATGGGTGGGGATGGGGATGGTTGGGGGTAGGGGGTGGGGGTCTTTGGGTAGGTAACAAAGTTGAAATGCGGCACAGTATTTGATTAAATACAAAACAAAATTTAAAAAAAATGGGCGGGGATTGGGTTTAGGGAGAGGGTGGGGTTGGGGTTGAGGGTCTTTGGGTCAGTTACAAAATTGAAATGGTGGGGCAGAGTATTCGATTTAATACAAAACAAACAAATTAAAAATAAAATAAAAAAATGGGCAGAAGGGTGGGGGTCTTGGTTTAGTCACCAAAACATCAGTAGTTTGTTCAGAAACAGATAAAATGCTGAGCGAAACATAAAACTTAAACCAAACCTGAGCTAAACAAAAAACTTTAACCGAATGTCTTAGAGCCCAAAGTATGTAAATTTAGGTAAGTTAGCTATATACATCGTCTGTATAACATGATATGAATGTGGTTATGGAGAAACCGAGAAAAAGCTGAGCTAAACATAAAACTTTAACAGCAGACGACGACGCCGACGACGACGACGCCAGGGCCATGACAATAGCTCTTCTTTTCTTTCAAAAAGACGGGCTAATAAAACGATTGAAACAACCTAAACATTAACACATTTATATTGAACTGAACAGCTAACCCGCCACCTGACATTTTATGTATTTTCTCAAAAAGTACTTAAGTAACTTTTTTTAAAATTTAGACTCAAATAAGAAAGACAACTAGTTATGTTAACTCAATACACAACTGTCTGTTATTATTGTATACGCTAATTAATATTTTGACGAAGATGTTAAACAATACATATATGGCGGGTTAGCTGTTCCTTTCACTATATTATTTGATACCGACTAACCTTCCAGCACGACGCCCGGTTCTGGTGGCGATTCGTCCATTATGACATCAATATGCTCCACGTTGAATAGTTTGGCCTTGTTTGTCGCCTTGACAGTGAAATAATAATTTCGATTGTGCATCCCGGTGTTCTTATTGTCACTGACAAGTGAACTAGCGTTTAAGAATATGTTGTATTTAAATATTTCACAATGACCAACATCCGGGCAATAGCATCGTTTTGTATCGTTTGGACAACTAGCCTAAAATAACACAAAATATTAATTACACCGATTAGCTTGTTAACACTCTTGTCGACATGAAAATAAAAAAAAAATACTATTCAAAGAACTACGAACTTCTTTTCTAAAAAGGATAACGACAAAAACATTAAACAAGGTTGTTGTTTGTGTTTGTTTGACTTTATCTCACTTACTATCCAAGACGGCAAATTCATACAAAGGAGTTTTCGATATCTAATATGTATTATATCACGTATGTCGACTGCAGGGCGGAGTGACGTATGGTCTAATTCTGGGGTCAAACGTCGAAATATAAAAACAATCACTAAAAACTAAACTATTTGACTGGAAGTTGTTCACAATCAATATGTTTAATATTTTATTTATGTCATAAGCATTAGTAGACAAGTCGTTCAAAGTTGCTGATAAAACACTTATTGTACATTTTATCAGTTAATATGTATTGGTTATTTATCGTTTGATAACGCCTTTTTATGTGCAGGTAGGTTAAGTGGTAATTAGCATATTTAAATATATTTTAGAATGTTTCAAGTAATAGTTTTAATTGGTACCTTCTGTGTGTCCTGAATTAAGACAAACCCTTCTATCAAATCGTTACTAGCGTCCGAACTGCTAAACGCCCATTTAATAGTTTCAATACCACTGTGAGGATCAAGAGCTTCAAAGGAAAGCTGGATCTTTGACAAGTCATTGTCTTTGTCCCCGTGGACATAGAGGCCTTCGTAACCGTCTCTGACTAGCCAAACATTGCTGACATGGGGTGCCGACGCATCAATGTGCACTGTTGCGAGTTCACTATAAGTGTTGTTTACAATGTCAATGGCGCGAATTTTGAAAGTGTAAGTTTCACCATCCGATACTAGCAATTTTTGACAAAGGCTTTGGTTTTGGAAATTTGGAACCGTTACTTCTGTAGAAAACGTTCCATTGTTCAGTGTCCACGATTTTTTAAACTCTACAATGCCATTCACATTTGCTGTTCCATTTACTGGTAATGTGCCTGTAGTTTGTTCATCAACTCCAGTGAATAAATTTAGCGCATCAGGGCTAATGGGGTTCAACAGCGGGTTATCATCATAGAACTGGTTTGTAAAATGACCTTTCCAACTGAAGCAAATTGGGCTGTGATGTGTTTGCCACCTGTAATTGGTTTTCTGAGAGGCAGATATAAACCTCATGGGACTCGATGTTGTTTCAATCGCA